>JAEIIJ010017326.1:0-48863 GCA_018904815.1 Drosophila ogumai | reverse complement strand
TATATACATACAAATACGAAGAGAAATTAAAAAATATATAGCTTTTATAGAAGAAATTTAGCGTATTTTGCATTTTAGTTTAACGTTAAGGTATTTTAAAATAAAAATATATAAATATATAAGTGAATTTTCACACTCACCTTCTTGGAGCATATCCAATAGGTTTTGAGACCACTCCGTCGATTTCGGACATAGTTATGGCCACTGAATGCCAGCAGTTTGCAGCCCCGTTGTCCAGTTGTGAAGGTGAGCAGGCTGTGTCTGATTGCTCCTTCAGCGTCGTCCAAATCAGAGTACTCTGTAAAACGAACACGAAATAATTAGTTTTATGACTTGGGAAACACTCGAGGGTTGAAACAAAGGCAACAACCAAGACAAAACAGAAACAAACGAATCGCTTTTTCAGGTTCTTTATATTTTCTAATAAATAGTAATTAAGTCTAGGTGCGCTCTTAGTAGGCCACAAGCACACTGATTTCAGCCGCCAGTGTGCGTGTGGACTTACGCAATGGTTTCTATTGCTGTGGATGGCTACGCTAGTAGGGCGGATGGTTGTGCTGGCCGCACTTTATGGTCACATCATGGTCCTGCACGGTCACCACACGGGCCTTGCACTTGTGAGCCCCCGCCCGGGCGCAAGACCAGTACGTCTTCGACCCAGTGGCCTTGTTGCGGGTGAAGGTGAACTCCCCGATCTTCAGCTTGCGGCTCCCCCGGAAACCGGTGATGTAAGAGTAGTATGCCACGGAATCGGAATCTGTGAATAGAAAGTTAACAAATCTGATTAGTGGTATGTTCTGAATTCAGGTAGAGCACAAATGATTACAACTAACAGGCAAACGTACGCAGCAGACACCGTCAACTTAGCTAAATTGTATTTTATTGAGTCAGTTTTATTATAATTTACAGTGAAGCTTAGGACTAGAGAGCTTAATTCCCCGTCGGCGAACTGAGCGGATCAGCGCCGGCCTGAGATTGATCCTGACGACGCTCCGCCCGGGACGCCGCCTCGGCCTCTGCCCGCTGGCGCTTCAGAGAGCCGTACTTGCGCGCCTTCAAGATGACCTCGTGATTGTGTTCGCTATTTAAGATGGTCAGCGTGTCCTGTTTGGTTTTAAGCCGTGCCCGACAACGCAAGACGGCGAACTAAAAGATATGACAAGAATTAATACTCCAAAAAATAATAATAATAATAACTCAGAGGTTAATGTGATTCACTTAAACTTTGTTATATTCTCATTTTGATTATAATAATATTTAATTTATTATCAAAAAATATATTTTCATATTTATAGAGTTCAAAAAGTGACTTATTCGGTCCATAATAATGTAAAGAAAATATTTGTTCAGCCTTATTTATCTTTTTAAAATATAGATCATCCACTCACCTGACTGCATCGCCAATAGGTGACATCGTCCCGGCAGATGTGGCGATTGAAGGTGTGTTGCTTAAGCATTATTTGCTTCGTGCCATACTTGCTGACGATGAAGAAGGGTGAGCTGCTGTTCACGCCGACGGACGAGCCGGTGGCCAGCTGCATGGTGGCCTCGCCCAAATCCACGCTGATCTGATAGTCGAACTTGGCTACAATTAGGGCGATAAGATGTGGATAAGGTTCCTTGTTAGTTGGAAGATGGCTGGCTGGCTGGTTCGATTATTATGGCAATAGGAACGCCGCGGATTTAAATGTAAATAAAACACTGGGAATGCTTGCATGGTTCTCGATATATATTGTACACATATGATTTCTTTGACTATTATAGCTACATACACATCCTCTCACGGAGGGCACTGAGGACAGAAGGTGGCGTGGTCGTGATGCTTGGTGAGACGTGGCCGCTTCTTAAGCTCCACCAGGACGTAGAAGGCCCGGCAGTTGCTGGTCAAGCAGTGGTAGTATGTACGGTACTGCATGGCGCGCGTTTTCTTGTACGATCTCCCGTTGACCATCAGGAACTCGCCTTGGGCCGTCCGCTTGAACCGGACCCCGTTATGTGTTATTTTTGCTGGAGATTAGAGAGTTACAAACGTGATGAGATGGGAGGGTGATACATGCGACGGATGATCTCTTAGCCTATGAGCACATCATGCAACTAAATTGTCTACTACAAAGATCGTTTCTGTTTCAGTTTCGGCTAATTCTCTCTATTTTACTTTTGTTCTTAAAACGACGGACTCAAGGCCACCTTGGGCAGCAACTTGGCAGGGACATTGGTGCCCAGGAATCGCGGTGGATGATTGTGCGGCTTCTTGCCGAGCTTAATGCCGCCCTCGAACTTGGTGATGGCCCGCGCGGAGCACTTGTTCTCGGTCAGCCGCTTGCCATTGCCATCGGAGCAGATCCAGTTAACGGTGGACCGGAAGCTGGCCTCCTTCTTGTACATGTATCCGTTAAAGACCAGGTTGAAGCCCTGCTTCTGGTTGCGCAGGAAGAAGTATTCGAGCTTCTCGATCCACACACCGCGAGAAACGTCCCCGATGAACTGGCCTGAAATGGCGGATGTGGAAGATTACTGGATGTGTAGTCTGTGGTGGGGGGGATCAACTGAGGATCTTAGTAGGCCCAACCCAGAAAAACACAGGGATTGAAGCGGTGCTGAACGAACGATTTATTGCAGGATAGGTTTCCCGATCTTCTCGAGAATATGTAGGCAAACTTACAGGAGTCTTAATTTATGTAAATTATATACTTGTTTATGTATTCTGCCAGGTGTAAATCAAGATGCATTAACCAACTCACCCACAAGCGGTACATAATCGGTTTAACACAGACACTAAGGATTATTGCAAAGGCCACAAATATGGATTTTCAACACAATAACATTTTGTTCACTGAAAAACACTTATTTTCCCCTTTTTTGGAGGGATTCTTTGCGAGACGACGCCAACAATAACAACACTGATGCTGGCTCGCTGTACACCCACTCACAACCGAGAAACACACACAGACGCGCGCGGCCTGGCTACAGGACATTGCACACAAGTTTTGCATATTGTATATATTATACACTTCAGTATACATTATATTATTTACGATTGAACCACAGTTTGTTTGCAAAAAACCGTTTAATTTCCACGGCGAAAATGTGAGAACAACAAAGATGGCGTGCTTAGAGGTGGAGAAAACATCGCTATCGATGTTTTCGAAAAACATCGCTCATGACGTGTTGCCAGACTTTTCGTGCACGAGCGACCAAGAGTACCAGATCGGAGCACTATCGATGTTTCGTCCGGTCTGCCTGCTCGCAGTCTGGCAGCACTCTGTCTTCTTAGTCCGGCTACTCTGGCGTGTTTTTCAACAATTTACTATTTTAATTTTAATCTTTTTTGATTTAGACATGCTTATAAACCAATAAACGGCTGCAAGACCGGCCAGAAACGCTTTTCAGTTGTTTTATTTTCGTTTTCACTCAAGGCGACTCTTTTCGAATTCGATGTTTTAACCTGTTGCACTTTTTTCTCCATTCCGCAGCCGCCACATCCGCATCGGCAGCAATCGCAGTGCCTCCGAGAAAACGCGGGAGACCGAAGACAAAAGTTGAAGATGCGACACCGAAGCCGAAGCTCCTGGACAAATTGCGGGCGGCCACCGAGAACGAGGCGAACAGCGAACCGGCGGTGTACGCCTCCACCACCAAGGGTAAGTCGGAGGATCACCTGCCTGCACCTGTTGCTGTGGCTAATCTACCGCTCTTCTCCCTACGCAGGCGGCGTCAAGCTGATCTTCGACGGCCACCTGTTCAAGTTCTCGTTCCGCAAGGCGGACTACTCGGTGTTCCAGTGCTGCTACCGCGAGCACGGCGAGGAGTGCAAGGTGCGGGTAGTGTGCGACCAGAAGCGGGTGTTCCCCTACGACGGCGAGCACATGCACTTCATGCAGGCCAGCGACAAGAGCTGCCTGCCATCGCAGTTCATGCCCGGGGAATCGGGGGCCATAGCCTCGATGGACACCAGCAGGGATCGGAAGCCCATGATAAAAAGCAAAACTAAGCTGGAGGAAACCGAGCCCGAGCCCGAACCCGAGGAAGAAGTCGAAGAGTTTGAGATTCAGGAGATAGACGAGCTCGAGCTGGAAGAATCGGCGGCTGGGGCAGAGGAAAAGCTCCCTGCTAAGGAGCCCGCCGCAGAGGTGGATCCGAATGATTTCCGCGAGAAGATCAAGCGGCGCCTGCAGAAGGCTTTGCAAAACAAGAAGAAGTGACACCTATCGTGCCCATGCGCCAGCAATTAAGCATATATTTTTCTTTATTCTTCAGTTTGGGTTTCCAATATATATTTTTTACATCAATTCACGTACACACATACATAGTTAAGCTTTTCCCAATAAAATGATGAAAATAAATCAAGAGCCAAACCCGTAAACACTTAGCATGTAAGCGCTAAGCCGACTCAGAGATATTAATGTGTTAGCCCAGAATTATCGACCAATTAATAACCATTACCTTTCCCTATTTTTCCAGTCACCCAACACGTTCGAAACTGTGGCCCGCAGATGTTCCTGATAAGCCGCAAGGGCGGCACCCTGCTGACCATCAACAACTTCATCTACCGCTCCAATCTCAAGTTCTTCGGCAAGAGCAACAACATTCTCTACTGGGAGTGTGTCCAAAACCGATCGGTCAAGTGCCGCAGTCGCCTGAAAACCATCGGCGATGATCTCTACGTGACCAATGGTCTGTGTTCCCATAGTAATTCACTTTTTGTAAGCTAATGGCGTGTATGTTTCTTTTTACAATCCAAAAGATGTGCACAATCACATTGGCGACAACAGGCGCATAGAGAATGCCAGGGCCTCTGGCATGCTGATCCACAAAAAGCTGAGCTCCCTCACGGCCGCCGACAAGATTCAGGGTTCTTGGAAGCTGGACACCAGCGAGGCTAACCAGGACCCGCAGCCTAAGATGTAACCATCTGCCACTTCTTAGCCATTCCCCTTTTCGTTCGACTTGCATACATATTTGTTAGGCTTAATGTATTGTTTTCGTTTTCGTCCAGTATATGTCCGATTTTCAGACTGATTGTCCCGAGTCCAGTTAGGATGGGTAAGTACCCCACCTGGGACTTCCCAATACGTTTTCTGTCGTATAATTTATTCTGTTTATGGCAATGGGATACAAAATAAGAAATTCCTAATAAAATCATATGAACATCTATCGAATTGGACATCTCATAAAACAGCTCTGGCATAGCATCATAAATCATTTTAAAATACCTGTACACTTTTTATAAACCTTTATCAAAACATGTATGTCAAAATATTTAAAATGATTATTAATTTATTTTAACTTTTACATTTTTTTAATTGGTTCTTATAAAATTTGATTTTGAAACCAAATTTTAAAAATTAATTGGTTATGTTATATATGTTTCAGTTGCCCTTTTCTAAGAGTCTACACAACTGTACAATATCTTTTAATTAATTTATTTTATTTCTAAAATTTTTTTATATTTGAAATTTTTTAAATATTTCTTTCTTAATTCAGATAAATTATAAATGAGTGAATTTGCACCTGGCCACTCTTGCAGTGTTGTTTTTGATTTCTTAATCGACACGCAGCAACATTCAAACAGTTTTCAATATTTAATATTCAATATTCAACCAGGTTGTGACTTTTGGGAATTCAATGTTCACCCAAAAAAAACCTAGTTTATTTTTAAAAATTTGTTAAAGTCCTATGATATGTCTAACATTTGGATAGCATAGGAATATTTTCAAAATTTCTATTTTTATTCCAGCATTTAAGTACTTTTCGGACATGTCCAAGCATGGCTTAAGGGTATTTTCTTTTGTGAGCACTACGAGTTTGAATATTCTGAGATCGTTTCACATTCCCTCAAAGAGCTTTGAAACTATTCGGATGGAATCCACGGCATCTTTAGGCTGGCGAGCTTGCACCTGACATTCTTGTGGTTGTGCGAGGAGCAAGTGCTTCGATATTTCACTTCGTTGCCCACCATGAAGGTGGAGGCCCGGGCCTTGCAGCCCTTGTGATGGTACATGCAGCGCCAGGATCCGATCAAGTTATCCTTGCCCAGAATTCGGTGCACAATGAACTGTTCATTGGCTATGATGAGCTTGGGACGCCTATGGGCCGCCAGGTTAAACTCTGCAGGTCCGTCGTACTCCATAGCCTTCTTTGAGTACCGACGTCGAACTGGAAGAAGAGAAAGCAAAGCAACTGCATCAGATAAAGGGAATTATGAGTAGACAGGATAACATCTCATTTGATGAGTTGAGGGGTAAACACAGCATACAAAGTTTTTCCAAGAGACTTTATTTTGTAATTTGTAAAATTGTTTAAATCTATCAGGACTTACACAACGATGCACTTGGCTTAAGTCTAGGTGAGTCGATTTGCAGTGGGTACTACACATACCTATTATAGAGACGCTCAAAACAAAATATAAAATGTACATATTAAGGATACGTAACTTTCTGGTCCCCTTTAAATTAAGTACTTTTGGGGCAATCCTTGTATCCATTTGTATTTTATGGCAGCAAGCATATAAACCCACGAAAGTTGTATGTTTTCAAATTATACATCGATAAAAAATGTCATAAAAATTGCAAATAAAATTGCAAACATTAAATTCTTGCCCATAGACACCACAAATCGAACATCACCACGGTATAGGTACACTCTACATCGACATTAGTTCAATAACTTTTGGTCAAAACCACAGACATTGATGACCCCAGGCCCAGGGGCTGCGCTAGTAGTCCTTGCTGATGAAAACCGCTCCGTGCGCTTGGTGCTGCTGCATTAGCGCCATCATCTGCGGCGCCGTCTGCACGCTGGGCAGGGACAGGGGCATCGCCAGTGACATGGATACGGGAACAGGTACAGTCACCGGCATGGCCAGGTGGGTGGTTGTGGTGGCGTAGGTTGGCGGCGGCATCTGCGAAACCTGCGTCATCATCTCCAGCGTCGGAGTAGTTGATGTGACCACCGTGTTCGGGTTGAGTATGGGATTCTTTATGGCGGCTGGAACGTTGCCGTTTGCCTTCGCCTGGCAATACAGCTGGCACAGTGGCAGGAGCTCCTTGTGGCGCCTCTTGATATGGCTGAGGAAGTTCCCCGTTGATTTGGTGGTGCCGGAGATGAGGCCGTAGCAGGTGGTGCAGGTGGCCTGAATGGCACCAGGCGTCTTTTGGTTCGGCTGGATGTTCTTATAGAACTTACCGTCCAGTATCTTGGGCAGGGTAAAAGGCTTTCGGAATGATTCATCATCGCTCAGATATGTGACGGCCAAAGCGGCGACAGCAGCATCTGTAGGCAATCCGGGCGTGGGCGACTGCTCCTCCATTTTGATCTCAACTGCAAGATTACATAAAAACAAAACATTAGTGGGGAATTTTACAAGTGTTTCAAGGACTAAAGTAGGCACAAAACGAACACGCATAACTACATATTTCATACACATTTACTTTAATTTATTTAGTTTAAGCTAATTCTAGGGATAAAATTTATAATTTGTTGTTTGGAGCGGCGAGCCTACTGCAGCTCCGAGAACTCGTCTAGCAAGTCCGCCGTGAGATCTATCGAGGTGACCTCCGGGCCGTGGGTGTGCGGAGCCCCAGAGATGCGCAGGTGGACATCCTGTACCTTGGAGGTGACCAGTGTGGCCCGGCAGCTGTGCTTCACATACCGTGAGCAGCGCCAGAAGACGTTCTTCTGGCTCTGGCGGTTCACCACATACCGGTAGCCTTCGTAGACCAGCATCACCCGTCCGCGCTGCGTGGTTGTGTACTGAATGCTGGTGGTCTTATCCTCCAGGAGAGCCTTCAGCGACTGGATGATGCCTGAAATCAAGGGCGAGCAAGTTTATAATTAGTTTTTGGTCTTGTTTGAGAGCTTGTCCCAAAATTACGTGCTACTCCACATAAGAGCTAGGAGGTTTAATTTATAGTTACTCGTGTTTATTTCAATTTACAAACGCAACAAACAATTTGGAAACTATTGGCTCTTTAAATTATGGCCCCGACTTGATCACCGCCGCCTTGAGGGTCGCGAGCTTGTGGTTGATGAACTCCTGCACCACTGACGGGGTCAACTGGTCTCCGCGAATGGCAAAGACCTTGCACACGTGAGCTGCAAAGAGATGAATGGTTCGCCCATGTAAAAATCGTGTGTTTAATTGAGATCACTACATGCAATGTACTTATGATGTCCTGCAGCAGCTCTTTGTCCGGCGACTCCTCGCCCCGGGCAATCTTGGCCAGTGTCTCCTTGCCAACCACCAGGTCCGTTACCCGTGATGTATATATGGCCGGCATGGGTATATAGGCTCTGGCCAGCGCCGCTTTGGAAACATAGACGCGGCTGCCATCGTACAGGGGAATAGCATCGGCATCCTTTTTGGGTTTTTCCGAACCAATTGTTGTTGTTTTAGCGGTTTCCTTTGGCTTGGGGACGACTATAGGGTCCTTTTTTGGTGTTTCTAAAATGGCACATTAAAATAAAAGCGAAACATTCGTTAATTCGTTAAAACACCAATTTCTTGCATCAACAGAAAACATAAACAAAATAAAACACAGTTCTTGCGGTGCTTGTATAGGACTTTATTGTGGATAATTTTATAGATTAAAAACTGCACTTGCAACACATGTCAGGCGGGCAGGGAGCTACAACAGTAATCCTTAATAATTATCACATCCATCGCAGTATTTAACAGAGAAACACAAATTATTCTTTTAAGCACGCCCACGAGTCACACAAGGCAAAAAAATAATGGCAGCACCCAGGGCTGCATTCGTGCACAGTGACACTTCGCTTGAGGGTTACAGCTCATTGAAATATTATTGCATTTTGTTACCTATTTAAACAAGTTAAAGGAATTGTTCATATCAAAAAGGATATTTTTTTATAATAAAATCATTAATGTTCAACATGTTGTTTTTAAAGCATAAGATGTTGCGGAGGATAAAACCATTCGCCTTACCAGTACGCACTGTACCTGTAACCCTGGCAGGGATTCGACAGTCTGGCAACTCTGTCAAAATGCCACAATTGTGAAAAAAAAATAAAGAAAAAGTGAACGGCAGAAAATTGTTAATAATGGTGTATAAACAAGTGATATTAACGAAACGAAAGCGACCAGAGTTAGTGAAACTTATTGGCCCAATGGCTAGGTGCACAAGAAAACACACGCGGACCGGAAAGCGCGCTAAATAGTGCAGTGCGATAAAGCCGAGAAAACAAGCGACGCCTACTTAAATTTCTGTCCAAGCAAATATTGTGTACAAATGGTAAAATGTCGAAATTGCAATGCAAAAACAATGTCAATTCTATGTCAATAAAGTGTTGTGTCCACAACAAAAACAACGGTGCAGGGAAATTATTTGGCGGATCAACTTGGGCAATCGAGCTATGCGGAGCTGTCTAATCAATATACACTCCTCCCACTCCAAATTCTGTCTTGCAGAGCTGGAGGAGCATGAATTCAAGGCACAGCCAACGCTGCCGGTGGCGAAGAAAAAGCCGGGCGGCTCCCGGAAACAGAACTATGACCACTTGGATGTCTGCTTCACGAAAAGCAATCGGGGCAACAATCTGCTCACCATTGACGGCAAGCCATTCACTCTCAATCGGCGGATCAGGGACGTCTGCTACTGGGAGTGCGTCAAGCTGCGCTGCAAGTACACCAAGTGCTCCGCACGCGTGGTGACCAAGTCCGACCAGATCTCGGCCCTGCGCGGCTTCCACAATCATCCCTAAATTACGAATTACCTGTGCCATTCAACCATTTAGTCGAATAAATATGTTAAAGTCACACCACCTTCCCACCTGCAGTTGTAGCTTCTGTAGTGTCTTTGCCAGCAAGTAAGCCAGATTCTCCGATACTAACCTCCCGTCATCCTTGCAGCTGTCACCGGGTATCAACTGGTGGCCAATCGCCGCGGCGGCCAGAATCTAATCTTCAAAGGACACATGTACACCGTGGAGCGCAAGTACACGAACAGCATCAACTGGGTTTGCTCGAAGAACAGCAACATAAAGCTTCGCTGCCCGGCCAGATGTGTCACCACTGCCGGCTCCGCTGGAGTCAAGCTAAGCCATCGTCACCACAATCACCCAGTAGATGCCTTCAAGCTGCACCGACCAAGAAGGCGAGGTGATGCTGCGAGGAAGAGAAGCCGCCGTAGCTAAAGAAGGACAACAATTGTTAGTCTAAGAAAGATCTCTAAAACTCTACGCTTATGTATACTTAAGAATATATTAATTTCTTTTTAAGCAAAGTTGTATCAAAATTAATTAAAAATTAAGCTTTACGGTAGTCATTTTAATATTTACTAATTATTCTAACATTTCTCCTGTTTTTTTCTTTAGCAGATGTACTGCGGGAGGCCCATATTTATAAACAAAATGGATTTATGCTCATCGATGGCTACCGCTTCGTGATCGGAGCCTCTCATGTGCATCGCACCTATTTGAAGTGCGCCAACTTCCGGCACAATTGCCGGGCCAGGGCTATTTTAAATAGGGACACGAACAGAGTACGGATGAGACACGAGCGCCACAACCACAGTCGAAAGGATGAGGCAAAAAGACGAATCTCAAAGAGAGGGCAATAAACTTTAAAATAATTCAGACTCAAAATGTGCGCCTGCTTTTCACTGTAATCCAACTAAGACATAATTTCATCACAACTTAACATTAAAAAGGTATATAAAAAGGTATACTAACTCCAATGCCATCTATTTATTGCAGACACACCAAGATTGGCTCAATATGTGCGCTCGAATCGAGGCACGGACCTTGTCTACCACGAGGGAAATACCTACACACCCAACGAAAAGTTAAGGCAGGGCCAGAAGAGCAGGGACTGGAAGTGTTCGATGTACCACAAGGCCAAGTGCCGAGCTCGCTTGGTCACAAAGCTAACACATGGCGGTGATATCATTCACGTCACCAGCAACCTCCACACACATGCCACCATGTACACAACCAGCCAGAAATCGAAGAAGCAGCCCTGCTTGGAAAGGAATCCCCTCTGCGTGCCCATCAGACCCAACAAAATGCAGAGCAAGTAAGCTCTAATGACTGAATTACTTGGAGTAAGATGTACATTAGGATTGACTTAAAACCAAACTAATTAAGGCATTTAGGTTTACTTAAACTAGTCTGCTTGGAGTTAATCAATAATTAGTAATTTTTAGATTTTAAATGAAAAGTTGGGAGAGGCATTTGAACAGGAAATAGTCTAAACACTAATAATTTATTAGGTCTGAGTCATTAAAGGAATCAGGTGTCTTTTCTTTTATTTTCGATTTGCTAAACCATTTGAAAAAGGCAAGATCACAGTTTGTAGCAAATTATAAATCGAATAAATATTTTGCTTAGCGAATTAATGCCTCCTTTTCCAAGTACAATAAATCCTTTAATCAGCGTGGAGCTTTGGACTTTTTATTTCGACAAAGTCTTACCAAGTCTCATTTTTACAAATATTTCTTTATGTTTTCACGCTTTTTCTTTGCAGAACTCTTTGTCACGGGAAGTGACCTGCCCGTGGAGTCTGTATACAATGCACACGGAAAGCTAATGAACTTTATACCCAAAATATATTGCATCCGGGGGCAAAGGAAGTCCGTACAGTTGATGTACGATCGATATGCCTATGCCAAGAATAATAGACATGGCTGCACCACCTACTGGAACTGCCGGCATCGACGGATTGGCCTCGAACCCTGCAATGCTCGCTTGTCCACCACCAGGCTGCCAAGCGGAAACTTCAAGGTGTTTCTGTCTAAGCCAGAGCACAACCATCCCCCCTCCAAGCGCCTTCGTAGGCAGTATGATTAGATTTTAAGATTTGAGAAAATATAAACGCGCCTTGTGACTTGGCAAACAGCATTCAACCGACCCGACTATGATCTGTAGATGTAGGGATTCGTTATGCCATAATCCTAATACCACTAATGCCTGTTCCTCTTCTCTGTTGTGTCCGCAGAAAGCAGCGTAGCCATCTACTCGGCCACATCGCGCGGACGGATGCAACTCATCTACGGCGGCCAGCCGTTCATCTTCGAGAAGACCCTGAAGCTGTCGACGGGCGAGGAGAAGCGCTTCTGGAGATGCAATCAGTGGTGGAATCAAAAGTGTCGCTCCCGTGTTTTCACCATCAACGACGTGGTCTGTCCCTTGAATCGATTCCACACGCACGAGGAAATTGTGCGCCGCAAAAAGAGGGTGCGCCGAGTACCTCCACCGGTGGTGGTGAAGGTGGACACCACCACGTCGTCGGCCAGGCAGCAACAGCATCAGCAGGAGATTCAGCTAGCCAGCGACGCCATGCTGACCACAGCCCTGGAGGACGAATCCCCAGCGACGATCGATGTCAGCGAGTTGGGAATGCATCTGAAGTACGAGGAGATAGTGGCGGATGTTACGGGCATTGTGGGCGGCGTCCGAGTAGTCAGTCGTCGGAAGTGATGCCCGCCCCCGTCATCTAATTTTTTCATTAATAATCGTCGGAGTGGATTTTAGTTTATAGAATACATTTTACTTTTCTAAAACATGTACATTTTGCGAATTTTAAGTAGCCTAAAAACGTATGCTCTATTTTAAATGTGAACTTGGAAATTTTGAATTGAGAATCATTATTAGCCACGCTCCTATCACTTATTTGTGCGTAAATATAGATCTTAACTTGTGTTTTCAGGAGACGGACAAACTAAGTTAACTCTCACCATTCACTTTATACAAATCTAAATATATAAATGTCTGTGTAAATCCAATAAAATTAAGCCTTCAACAGTGCACTTTACATAAATCTGTAGTTAACTGTTGACTCCATGATAACTTTATGCAAATTTCATGTTTAAAGTCCTGTAGTAATCGTCTGGATCCTATGCTTTCTTTTCCTTGCAGTCGAAGCCGAAGCCTTATTCTACTTCACCAAGGGTCAGAGGGAATCGATCAAGCTCAACTACGGCGGCCACAGCTATGTCAAGTTTATGGAGAACGGCCGCGGCACCAAGTGGATCTGTGCCACGCGCTCCACCACCAAGTGCAAGGCCCGCATTCGGACCACCAAAAACGATAGCCTCGAGGTTCTTCATGCCCCGCATAACCACGAACTGACGTTGGTGAAAAAGGAGCGCGGAGGCCACCGTAGGAAGGCTAAGAAATCAAAATGAAACTGTATCTTAACGTTTTACTTTTATATTAAAATCTGCCATGAAAAAATATATATTTCTACATATCTATATGGAAAGATATAAGATATATGTTATAAGCAGTTAGTTTTTTTTCCATAACGAAATAAAAATTAAGAAAGAATTAAGAAACAAACAATTAAGTGAACTTAAAGAAACAGATTTAAAACAGCTGAAGAAAACTAAAATAATCGCGAATTATGTATATATTATATATATATTAAGTTTTTTATAAGAAATTCAAAGAAAATTTAAAAAAAAAAATTAGTGGTCATAGTCAAGATACTCAATGTGTTAAATGAATTATATTTGGAGTTTTCCTATTTAATTGGTAACCTTCCGCCTTACCAGAAGCGGTGACCCCAAAGTTTCAATAAAATCAGCTTAATATTTTAAACAAATGAAAGAATGTAAAAACAGTTCAAATGACAATATTATTCATTTGGTATTTTATTTTTATGAAAAGAAAAGGTAGAAATTTGCTTAAAAGTAATAATAAAAGTGGATACAAAAATCTTACGAGACACTTTCCAAAATGACGTCTTGGCTAGGATTAGCAAATCCGTATTAAGGATGCAGCTCCTCGAAGCAAATGTTACACATCCAGTTGGCGCCGGGACAAGTGTCGCACAAGGTAGTGACCTTACGCATATTCGATATGCCCTTTTTAAGACAATTGACACACTTGCCTTTCATCCGTGGTATGCCCACGGAGACATAGTTGTGCCGATTGGCCGATGTGCGTATGATGTTGTCCGGATTTTTAAGGTTGAGCTTCTTTTGCGGAAGCTGGTAAATCGGTCCGGCTATTACAACAGTTTTTTTAAAGACTGAAATAAAAAAAACACAACAATTAGCCAGTGACAGGGTTGAAACAATTACATTTCTAAAATACTTAAAATAAAAAAAACTAATTCTTTTTAAGGTTTTAATATGACTGAAAAGGTTTATTTAATTTCGTAATTTGTGTGGGCTGAAAATTCAAATTATCTGAAAGTAAAAACATAAAAAATCATTAAAGACTTTGCAAATCGTTAGAAAAACTATTAAGATATACTTGCCATTTAATTTTTTCTTTCTTCAACATGAGACTGCCAATGTACCACCCTGGGAATGAAAGTTTTAAGGCGTTCAGGGGGTTCGTGATTGTGAAAACCTCGTATAGACTTGATTGCTTTCATGTGCGTGGTCAGGGCCGAGGTGCAGTGCCGCTTTTTGTACATGGTGCATCGCCAGAAGGCCATCAATTTCTCCGTGTTCCGCGTATGGCAGCTAAAAGTGAAGCCGTCGTGCACCAGCTTTCCTCGATCGTCGTAGGTGAGCACTGGAAAAGGAAGAAAAACAAGGATTAATTACATGGAAAATTAACAATTACACTTACACTTTGTCACTGCAAGGGCCAACGGGTTCAGAGACTGAGCAAGCAGACATTAATTTTACTTGTTTATTTCCTTAAATCACTGCAGTGATGGGAAAGGTACTAATTGTATCTAGAAAATATGCACCAAGCTGTGGTTCCAAGGTATCAAGTAACTTAAGCTTAAACTAAAAGTAAGGTTTAGAGTCAATATATACACGTGTTTGTTAAAAGCTACTTCTTCTATGCTGATGTTGACCTTCTGAGTCGTAACGGACATGTTTCCATGTACTTTCCATCACTGTCACTTAACTACATTGATTGCACTACAGAGACCAGGTGTACCGCCTTTGGGCCACTATTCTGGGATGAGCATCAGGGAGGCGTGCATCAGTTCATGGTCTGTCAGTTGCAATGAAGCCGCTTGACTGCTGGCCAGCTGTGGCTGCTCCTCCTCGTTGAACTCCTCATCCTCCTCTTCCTCCTCCTCCTCTGTTTTTGGCTCTTGAACAAAACTGTGCGTTCTAGAGTGCTTCCGTCCGATGCACCCAACGGCTGCCAGCTTGTTTCGCTGCACAATCTTCTCGATCTTGTCCGTGTGAGGCTGGTGATTGTGCAGTCCGCCAGTCACACTCTTCAGTCGACCGTTCTCCAGTACGCACCGTGATCTGCAGCGCATCTCGTGAACTTTCTTGGAGTAGTTGTGGCAGCGCCAATACTGTTTGTTGCTCTTGCGACTGTGGCAGTTGTACATGTAGCCATTAAGCACCAGGCAAGGCGTTGACCAGGGGCTCTCGATGAAGACCAGCTCGTTGCCATCTGTGGAATACACAAGTTGCAGCTTTGATTAGTATAAATAATATAAACCAATTTATATTCTAATTTATATAGTTTTTATCCTAATTTTCAGTACATCCTACCGACTAGTTAGAAATCCTGTTATTTGGTCTCATTTATTAGAATTTTTAATAGACGAATACGTTTACAGAATTAAGAAACTTAAACTATATTCGAAAGGAAGGGCCGATTTGTTGGAATGAAAATATCTTTAGGATTTTATGAAAATCCTATTAAAAACTGCAACATGGGCTTGGAAATCTTTTGAAAAATATATAAATTTCGGCTTTTTATGACTTACGCAGACTTCGAGACTAGGCAGTTCTGGTTCTTCTCACATTTCACAATAGATATATCCTATATATAACCTTATAATGGATACGTAGCCAACAAATCGACCCATTGCACAGTTCGAGATAAATACAAGCTTAGTTGCTAGACAGATGCTTGATCCTTAGAACTCCTCGGCGTTTGTCCTCCTCCTCCTCCTGCCACCTGGCCTCTCGCTCCCGGTCTCGCCCCTCCGCCTCGTCCTCCTCCTCTTCCTCCTCGGCCTCGGCGGCATCTACCAGTGCCTGCATTTCAATCTCTGTGGCCTCGGAGGCGGGCAGAAACAGTTTGCACTCCTTGCCGTCCTTAGCAGTCATGATGCTGATGTTACTGCTGCCCAGATACTGCGAGATCTTTGGGTTCGACGTGCAGATCTCAATGTACTCCTCCAGCTCCTCCTCGTCTTTGTACAGCTGCCGTTGTCCGATGCGCGAGGCATGTGACTGGTGGTTGTGCTGCCGCCTGGCATCGACAAAGCTACCATTCTTTGTGATGACCACCGCCTTGCAGCGCAGCTTGAGGACATCCGCACAGCGCCAGGTCGTTTGTCCATTGGCTTGGGTTAGCTTCTTGTTGTAGATGTAGTCCCGAAACACCAGCTGGGCGTTCTTCTTTTGACTCCTTATGAACCTGATATCTTCGTCTCCTGATTGCCCGAAGATTACCCAACGCAGAAGGACGATAAGAAGGCGGAGAAGGGGTGTTTAGCGTTAATAGCAATATCAAGTTAGACTACAACTAAACTAGTGAATGGCTTAAGCGCTAAGTTAGGCTGCACGACGAAATAAAACAACATTTAATTTAGGTTTTTTGCTTTAAGCTGTTTATTTGCAGACAGAGAACCGTAGAACCCATGAAGATGGTGGCAGATACTCACGGATGCTGGGAAAAATATAGTTTTCCACTTACAGTAACAATTTATCACACATTTTAGCTTCACTTTGCTTTAAAAATTGAGTTGTACCCCAAACACAAGGGTGGAAAATGCTTAGAATGGAGATAAACCATCACCATTTGCCTGAAGGGCACAGGCACATTATGAATTGTCACAACACAGGCACATTTCACAGGGAATTATTAATTTACAAGCATATAACATTCTTTTAATTTCGGCAACAACAAAATAAAAAACAAATGCAGCTTGGCTTGTGGGTAATACTATGCGGTGTTGCCACCTTTTTAAATACAGGGATGCATTTTAGAGTTACCATACCTTTAATATGCTAGCGATACGGCAACGCTTTAAAAAATTAAATTCCCATTTAATATTCTTTATTTTCAATATGCATCGTATAACAAAATTACCTTACAAATAATTTCAAATTTAAAACAAACAAACAGCCTTCAGCAAAGGTGCCGACTCTTAACTATACATTAGCTCTTTGTGTAAAATAAATTATTAGCTTTAAATAAATAAAAAAATATCTTACAAATATATTTATTCCTTTAAATTTAAAATATAGAAAGAAAAAAGAAACCTTAAAGCAGTCACGTTTTTGTAGACATTTTACCACCAATAGGTTCAAATAAAATTAAATTTTCATCTAGGTACCCAAATTTTAAAGGCAACTGTTTATATAGGTACGCAAATTTAGTTAACCTTCTAACTATGCTGTCCTATACATTAAATTAATATAAAATCTAAACTATAGTTTCCTTCAAAACAAATATGTAGGTACTAGTCATTTAAATATTTTAAATTTTAGGACAATATTGGCCCACTTTCCTTTAAAATCAATCATTTTCCTCAAATAGACCTCAACACTATAAGAAATATTAATAAACAAACATACCATATGAAAACTTTTACCAAAGACTCGGCAATGAATGCCGTTGCTAGAAAACCGGCTCAGCAAGCTTTTACGTTGCTTCAACCAGTCTCTAAGCAACATCTTTAAAATGATTATAAAATATAAATACCAGAAAAAAATTTTATCCTTCAAAATTAACAAAATTGAATAATGCTCTGAGAATGTTTGATTTGATTTCTTAGCCTTCCAGGCTAGACACCACCTTACAGCAAAGTTCCTGAAATTTAAACAATAATAGCGACCTTAAAACTAAATTATTACCTTGAATAGTTTACAATACTCCAGTTCTCGCGGGTTCGGCTCCAGTGTTCTTCTTGTCAACTTCATAAAAATTCATCACTCTACTCACCTTTATACACTACTTTTTAAATTCGCGGGATCCAGGCATGTTGGCATTTAAATAATTTGCCTAAAACAGCCGATCGACCAAATGTTCTTTTGCGTTTTAAATAGAACACCGGTTTCTTAACTAACTAATAATTAAGGGCCACCAAAGCAATGCTTAAATTTGTCTTTATACCAAATTTAAACGAACTTAACGGGCTTTCAAAGAATATGTTTTGTTTGCGAAGAGATTTAGGTACAGGAAAGTAAGTAAAGAATGTCATTGTGACTTGAATGAAGATTTTGACTTCTTCGCAAATGGAAAACACATCCTTTTCTAAAATCTACTTATGACTATTGGCTTTGAGCCATGTCTATGACAGAAATTCAACCAACCTTGAGCCTCTGTGTTGCCCTGATCCGCGCTGGCGTCGACAAACGAAGAGTCACTGTAGTTTTGCTTGACCACCGCCTTGGATGTGGTGGCCGTCACACCGCCGCCACTCGTATTCGCCGCAGACTGGTTGCCAGCATCCTCGTTCTCCGTGAAATAGCTGTCGTCATAGCGCATATCGCCGTAGGCATCATCCTCTACGTACGTTCCCTCACCATCGCCAGCTGCATCGCCATGGTCCTCAGAGTAGTCCGGTTCAGATTTCGTGGGCAATTCCATCGGGAGATCAATATATTCAGCTTCTTCCTGCTGCTGCTGCTGGCGGACTTGCTGCTGCTGCTGGTGGAGCTTGGATTCAGCCGCAGACACTACAGTGGTTTGTACGGTAATTTGCTGCGGCACCAGTTGCTGTGTCGTCGTCGTTGTCGTGGTTCCAGTTTCCGTGGCCGAGTCGAGGGGGTCAATTACGTTGGCGGAGACAGAGGTTTTCGAGCGTTTCACGCCGCCAGTGCTGCTGGTAGTGGTCAAACTGGAGCGCGGAGCGGATCGTTTGTTTGTCGACACCAGCGTTGCCGTCGTCGTGGTCCCCGTCTGCAGCTGCTGCTGCGTCTGGATCTGCTGCGACGCCTGCTGCTGCTGTTGTTGCTGCTGCTGCGGCTGTTGTACGATGGTAGCTTGAGGTGCGGCCGTGGTCTGGATGACGATCTGGGTTGTGCCCTTGTTATCGTCTCCCAGGCCGTCGTCCACAGTCTCGATCTTGTAGCGGGCGGAGGCGCGCGGCTGCTGGCGCTGCACCCGCTGTGTCGGTACTTGCTGTTGTTGTACATGAGGTGCTGCTGGTGGTGGGCTGGGCTCTTGTGGTGGTTGCGGCGCAGGATCGTTCTGAAAATGATTCAAGTTCGTTAATTAAATTAAATATATTAAAAAAAAAAAAAACTATTTGAATAAAAACATCCCTAGATATTTAAGTTCTTTCATATCAAAAGCAAGAAAAGGTTAATGATGTAAACGATATTAATAGAGACTTTCCGGAAAAGCTCAAAACCTAATAATTTACCAGAAATAAATACATATTTAAGTAATTCAGCGATTTTAACATTTCCTCAACTTATATTCCTCACATTTTTTTAATCTGCATCTCAGGTACTAATAATTGTTTATGCTATGGTACCGATACTTCGATGCCTAACAACCACCCAGTTGACTGTTGCCATGTCGGCAAGAGCGAGACAAACATATTGTAAGCAGCACACATTCACAACCACTTTTAAAACCTCTTGCCCTCTCTCTCTGGCGCAGCTGCCGTTTGGCATTTGGGCTGCGAGAAATTTCTCGGTACAGTCAAGTCGCCATGCTCTTATACAGCCGCTGCTGTACGCGTGTGTGTATGTATGTGTTGCGCGCGAAAGACGATGCGCTTGGCAGTGTTGTTGTTTTTGATATACTTACATCCGTCAGCCCCTTGATTTGCAGCGATTCCGCGGTGCTAATAAAAGCGGGCAAGGCGTCCTGCTTCACATTAACCTCGCCGCAGTACATAAACTGAATCAGGTCCTTCAGCGCAGAATGGCTAACATTGTTCAGAAATACTGCGAAGGAAAGAAATCATTGAATTATGCCCCTCAGTCTGAAGTTAAAAAAAACTCACCAATCGCATGGGTGTTCGACGGCATCTGGGTGAACATCTTCCGGAAAAATGGCGAGCAGACAGATAACACCAATCGATGGGCCTTCACTATGTGGCCCTCGGCCGCCAGGGAAACGTCCACCAGATCGCCGCGACATAGCGACTCGTGGAAGCCAGCCGACAAGTTTGTGTTGAAATTATTCCAGCACAAACTGAATTGCTCGTCGTCCGCCATCTTGGACGAAAATCAATACTTTTCTGTATCTATGCGTGTGGGCTGCAAGCGCAAGAAAACCAATGCATTTGATTGTTACTGCTTCGGAAGTTGAGTTAACTAAAACATTGTTTACAATCACCGCAGGCGATTAAGAGACAATCGCCAAATAAATGCAACGCAGCCGAAAAACTGGGAAATTTTTCACGCGTCTATGTGTGCGTGTGTGCGTGCGAAATAGGTGGCTTCTGTTTCACTTATTGGCCGTGCAATCAAAGGTGCGAAAAAACAATCACTGCCGTTTGAAAAACTCACCTCTCACTTGATAATTCTTAATAAATAAATAATTTACTTTGTTAAAATTACTCTTAATTCCCGCTGACGCAGAAATGCGTCCGATTCTTTTCAAAGCGAAAAAAAAGTGTGTACATCTCACAGAAAAACGGTGAGACCGTACTTGGATACAACAACAAAAACGCAACGTAAAAACAGGGCTGCAACAATACAAAATGAAATGGTTATCGTTACAAGTTGAAAATATTTTTAACTTACCTATTTTAAAACTGTAGTAGCCATTTTTTAAAAGCTTTAAATTAATTAATTTGTTTTTTTAATAATTTATGTCTTTAATTTTTCTGTCAATTTATTTTATGTATTGCTTTAAAACTTGCTACCTATGTGTAGCGCAAGATTCGGATAGCCCAAACCAGTATCCATGTTCTGCGTTTGTTTCAACAAACCATTTGTTAATAATTTTTTTTTAAATATATTTTGTATGGGAGATTTTTTAAAATGTGTTGACTCCAGTGTTGCCAAATAAAAGTTGGCTTTGACCTAAAAAATCTCAAACATTTCCCAATAAAAAAACCAGTGAAACCTGATACGCAAACCACATCTGATATTCGAACCACACTTGATACTACTACCACTAAATAGAGGGGGAAAACCCTGATATGGGAATCCGGTCGTTATTATTAAAATAAATATTTTTCCGCGGTGCCATGAATGAGTTGATAACTAATTAACAGTTTTTAAATCATCTAATATTATACACTTAAAATAATGTATGCCAAAATTTATTTTTAAACAAAAACCTGCGAAATCGGAACTAAATCGAAGGGGGAAGAAGTAGGCCTGTCTTTTTTAGTTCTTTGGTTTTTTAAGCCCTAAAGCCTAAATATTATTACTTTTACAATGGATCGCCTTGCTTCAGGAATATCGAATATTTGTGTGAGGTAAGTTAATATTTTTTTCAGTGTAGTTCTTCGGTACCCTTCATACGTACATAATATAAATTTGAAAATATTTCAACTTACAAAAAATTAAAAAAAAATACTTTATATGTACTTTACTCAATAAAAAATTCAAATTGCTAAGTCTTAAGCAATCTTTAGGAATATTTCTCAAAACACGGTCCAAATAACAATCATCACATCACGACCCTTAAGAATAGTATAGTTTAAAGTTTAAACATATACCTGATGTAAACTGCCTTGCCGTTGTTTCACTCAATTTAATTTAATTTAAATTTAATTGTACAATGTATAAAATGTATATTAATATTACGCCATCAATATGTATATGGACAGCCGCCAGATTCAGTTGCCTAAAATTGTGGTGACTGACACTATTATTGTGGGCATACAATATGAATGCGGCGTGATAATTGGAACTCATGTCGTCGGACCTACTATTTCAAATATCCATCGACTTCATGATAATATATAGTAAGTATGCACATAGACTATCTATAGATGTAAACTATATAAACTAAAGAAAAAATTATGTCAGAAAATCAAAAAAATGTATTTAATCGTTTTTGGAAATCTTTTCTTTATCTATAAGAAGAATTTTCAAAAACACTTTCTATGTAAGCGCAAAAAAATAAAAAGGACCTTTTAAGGTTGAACTTGTATATGATTTTCTTTAATATAATTTGCTAAAATCAGGACCAGCTTGGTAATAATGTTTTAAATATTTAAATTAATTGTTTTATGTTTCTGGGTTCATTGCAGCGCTGCAGTGACCGGAGTTGGCCAGGACACATGTGCCTTGGTGAGTGTGATCAAATCGAAGCTGGAGATGCACCACATGACAACCAATTACCGCCGGGTGCCGGTGCGCTGTGCCAACCAAATGGCCAAGCAGCTGCTCCACAGCCAAGACGGCAACTTGAATGTAAACCTGTTGATTGCCGGGGTGGACAGATATGGGACGGAAATGTATTCAACGCGGTTCGATGGCTCCTCGGATATTGCCCCATTTACCGCAATGGGTTCCGGCATGATGAACGCCATGTCCTTGCTGGAGACGCGCTGGCGCATGGGCTTGGATGAGGAGACTGCTCGCGATGTTGTCCGCGAGGCCGTGATCTGCGGAACAGGGAGGGTCGAAGGTCCTTTCAAGAGTCCCGTCCGACTGTGCATCTTGAGGAACGATTACTCGGTGGTAAATGAGACTATAGGTTCAGTCGAGCAGCCCTTAAGGCCTTTTATTTCGCGAATCGTACCAAATGTCGGCGGCGAGAGGGTGGAGATGGTGGTATCCAGTACTCCAGAAAATGGTGGTGCCGAAGGGAGAGGAGATGAAGGAAATGGGGTAGCAAAAGAGAAAAGAACTACAGGAGGACTGGAGAAAATGGATGAAGGAGGAGATAATTAAGGATCAGGAGGAAGAGAGTATCAGGGATCTCCTGGTAAAAGAACCTAGGCTTTTTATTATGAATATTTTTTATTTTTTTGTTGAACTTTTGATGACAATTAAAAGTTTTAATTGTTTTCGAAACCATTGTATTTAATTTATTAATAAATTCATGTTAAATCAGGTATCCTTGCAATAATTTTCTTTGCTTTTTGCCATGTTAGAATTACCATAAATGAAGTATAAATAATACTTTGTTTCAGCAGATCTGAATAATTGTATATAAAAACTTATGTCCTGCCAAAATCTGTTGAAACTGGGATTAATATCAAATGTGCGAAAATCTGCACTTGAGCGGCGTCCACTTGACATGCAGAATCATCTCATGAAACTTAAGGACTTTACAATAATATGGTAAGGTACCAACTGAAAGTGTGTGTTTGCTCTCCATACACCAAGAGCAGAAAGGATAGTCCTAGTGATGGTAGCGTGATTAAGGAATGATTAATCAAACATACTTAAAAACATATAAATTAATTTAGGGATTTCTTAAGGAAACAATAATTTATACGAGTAGGTTAGAGGATAAAAAGGATTTGTGACAGCATCTATAAATATTTTTATTTAATGGGGAAGTGAGTTCTATAAATGTAAAAAATATTAGCTGCTGAGATCCAATATATTCCGAGCATTTATAGCATTTATAGTTGATTTAGCTTTTGGACATATGTATTGGTTAAAATTCAGATTTCATTATGAATCACTACTATCACCATTGAGCACAACATAAATGGTGTTTTCAAGTGCAATTAAAACTATCGACAGTTTTTAAATTTTATAGAGTTAAAAATATATCTTATAAACTTTGGTCTAGTAAAATTAAAATTAAATTAGACAATCATTATAGTTCCCATGATACTACCCTCCTGCCCATCTCTAACCCAAACAGAGACAGAGAGTAGAATAGAGAAGGAGACTCACTCGCATGCCGATGCTCGGCTCTGATTGGCTTCTCGGCGGCCATTTTCCCCATACAGCCGCACATACACACTGAGACATCAGCATCAGGCAATCTCTGGGGTGAAGGCGTTAGTCGTTCAGTACCAAAATCGAGCTGACAAATTGCAGACACGGTCGAGTGCGCTTCGGAACGGCACGGCACTTTCGGGATCGGGTACGGTTGCATTTACGGGTTACGAACTGCAACTTGGTCCAAATTGGATTGTATATATATTCCACAACCATCAGCGAGCGACTAGGGATATTTATTCACATTCAAGTGTCGCAAGTTCAAGTGCGATTTGGCAAATTGTTGTATTTATTTGAGTTTAAAGTGCTTCTCAAGTGGCCGTGATTGGATCCCAAGGATGTTGCAGCACCACCAGCAGCAGGCTCAGGTGCCACAATCGAGTGGCTACTACGACTACAATCAGTCCCCCAGTCCGGGGAGCTTGACAAATGCAGATGGACTGAACAGCACACCGTTCTCAGTCAAGGATATACTGAATATGGTTAATCAAACGGAGGCCTACGAGGGAGCTTACGGACATCTCGATAGGTAAGCTTTAGTTTTACAATTTGTAAAGGGATTTTTGGGGATATTTTTGATGTTAACTTGTGGGTTTATATAGCCGGGAATATATGGTAAAATTGTATGGATAGGAGAGGATATTATGATATATGTAGTAGCTTCCTTTTGAATCACCATAATTAGGAGTTTTGTAATAACATTATTAAAGAAGTATAGAATGCTGGTTTGCTTTTCTGTTAATAAACTCTTTAGACTTTCCATAACCTTAAAATATAAACTTTAAATATAACTAAGCCATAATACATCAAGTATTAATGAATTAGGTATATTTTTACTTCAAATTAAATTATATTATTAGGATATTAAGGATATTAAAAGAATAAAAATCCAACTATCCATTATTGTTTCCAATTCCTTAACATTTAATTAGATTTTATGATACTACAAAATTACTAAACATACTTGGACTGTATAATAAGGATATTAAGGATATTAATAATATTATTTCCAATTCTTTAATACTTTATTTGATTTTATAATATTACAAAATCTGTAAAGATACTTGAGACTGTATGAAAGAAGGCTTGAAATAAGAACTTGTTTTTTTAGGGACCCTAATATACCCTATAGTAATATCAGAATATTGTCCTTTTTTAAATAATGACAAGAAAAATCTTTGAAAAAAAATAAAAACTTTAATTTCGTAGAATAATTCAGATACCATTTTTATTAATTTGTATAAATTTGATCATCCTTCAGAATATATTTAAGGGCCTACAATTTAGCCAGCTGTTATTTAACTGTTTTTTAATTATTACACAGCATCTTTTTATATATTTACTGGATATACACAAAAAAATATATATAAATTTCTTTGAGTAGATACTCTACCCAAATCTACCTGTCAGCAAGTTCTTCTCAAAGACAGACAACTTCCCATTCCCAGTCGCATTTTATTTATTTTTATTTAATAAGGCTCCATAGGAAAATTAATTTCTACCAATTTTCCAACGAAAGATAATATTGTGATAACCTTCCGTCGAGACGCGCGGCAGAAGAAATCCTATGAAAACACCAAGAAAGCATGAATTGCAAATAGGATCGAATGAGGGACTGGGACCGAAGGAAGAGCCTCGGAGCCTGAGGCTTTGACAAATCATCGTTATTTGTACAAGAGGCCAAAGACAATGATGCGAAGACACACGGTTAACAATAAGAAAAACAAGATTCGAGGCAGGCAGTCCGGTTCGGACTCCGGAGGTAGATCGTCCGCCTTTTGGGCTGGTCAACATGTGTGATTCGCATGTGTGTCCGCCGTTTAACGCACCGGGGCGTCCTTAATTTCCTGATGAGCCATGAAATGATGTCACCAAGCGAGGGATCCTGTCGCGCCAGCAGGAAGTGGCCAGTGGAAAGGTCTACGGCCCCGGGGAGCCGTCGCTGTGTCCGGCGTGATGCAACACATGGCGGCCATGTACCACATATCCTCGTGTTTAACCTTTCCTTTTTTTTGCCCATTTTCCTTGCTTTCCCGTAGTGCGGCGGCTGCCTCGGCGCTCTATGGCGCCGGCGAGTACCAACAGCATCTTCACCAGCATCCACATCCACATCAGTACCACAGCCACCACCAGCAGCATCATCAGCAGCAGCAGCAGCAGGAAACTGATGCATCGCAGCAGCTCCTGCATCCTCAGCACTTGGACGATGGCACCACCAACTCCTCGTCCCTGTCGCCGCTCCTGCCGCCCCCGCATCATCAGCTGTATGGCAGTTACCAGGACTATGGAATGCCCGCTCACATGTTCCAGCATCACCATGGCCATCCGCACCAGAGCTTCCAGCACTCGGCGGCTTCGGCCTACAACATGTCCGCCTCGCAGTTTTATGCCGGAGCCTCGGCAACGGCCTACCAAAGTCCCGCCACCTACAATTACAACTACGCCGGAACGAGTGATGTTTACGGCGGAGCCACGCCTGCCGCGGTGAGCATCAAGAGCGAGTACATCCCCACGCCTTATGTGACGCCGTCGCCCACTCTGGACCTCAATAGCTCGGCGGAGGTGGAGAGCCTGCAGGCGCCGGCGCAGAAGCTCGGCGGGAATGCCAGCGGCATCCAGCGACTAATGGAGACGGTCAGCAACTCGGCTTCGCTGAGGAGCATCCACACTGCGGATGAGGGGGCCAAGAGAAGTGAGTATATTACAGATTTTATTTTATTTTAAATAGGGAATTATATATATTAAGTACTTAATAGGATATTTTAAAGAAAAATGGATACATAAAAAAAGTCAAAATCTGAAAAAAAAAAAATTAAAATATAAAACAAAGTCAAAATCAGTTTTTACTTCGCAAAAGTAGCTTAGTCTCCAATCTGAAATATTCAATCTTTTCACAGGATTTTCTATATATATTATATATTTTTAAATTTTTCTTAATTTTTCCAAACATTTTTATTTTCTCTTCTCAGAGGACAACAGTCAGGTGACCTCCTCGCGATCCGAGCTGCGCAAGAACAGCATAAATGGCAGCAGTAGCCATGGCTCCTCCGGCAACCATGGATCCTCGAAGCCGCGAATGAAACGCAAGCCCCGTGTGCTCTTTTCGCAGGCTCAGGTCCTGGAGCTAGAGTGTCGCTTCAGGCTGAAAAAGTATCTGACGGGTGCGGAGCGTGAAATTATTGCCCAGAAGTTGAATCTTTCGGCTACGCAGGTGAAGATCTGGTTCCAGAATCGCCGCTACAAGTCCAAGAGGGGTGACATCGAGTGCGAGGGCATTGCCAAAAACTTTAAGCTAAAGTCAGAGCCATTACACTCGCCTACACCGCTGCCACCGCCGATTCCCAATCATGTGTTGTGGCCACCGACCATGCAGCAAGTCCAACAGCAACAACAGCAGCAACAGCAACAGCAACAGTCTCAGCATCATCAACTGCAGCACATGCAATAGTTTCAAATAAGATGATAATTAGAGCCTTTAATTTATTGCAATTTCAAGCAGAATCCATGTTGTAATCTAAGAAAATGCCTCATAGCTAATAGTAACTTGTTTTATGTAAATGTTGGACAATAAATAAAGTTTAAGACAAAGCCGAGATTAGTTATATTCTATTCTATTTTATTTCATCTAATTAAAGCTAGTAGAACTCATATTCTCCGACGAACCAAACTCTCAATTAACAAATAAAGTCATCACTTTTCTTGACATTTCTTAACCTCCTTGCTCACAACTCTTACACCCTGATGAATATATCCATGACTCCTTGCCCTGCCGCCTCCTCGTATTTATATCTTTATGAACAGCTTTCGATCGGCCACCGATCCATTAGGCACTGCATCTGCGTATAATTGCCGCCGATCGCCGCATAAATCAATTTTATCGGGGCGAGCGATCAGTTTTATGAAAAACGAATATTCCAAAAACGAATGAAAACACACAACAACGATTTCCGTTTTAGTGCTGGAAATATTTTCCCTTTGGCTGCTTTTCGCATGGGGATGGCCACGGGGAGAGATAAAGGGAAAGGGGGTAAAAGTAAAAGGAGGGAAGTGCGTTGGCGGCAGACATTACAAAGGTTGCATTTATGAAACGTTTAAGTGGCAGGGCAATGGCAATGCAACTGTAAAATGTTTTCCCGAATCCACACGCTGAGATACAGATACTCTTGTTCAGATACAAAATGCAGGGCACATCAAAAACTCCCTTCCCTCTCCGGCGGAGCTCTCGGGCCATTTTATGACAGGCCGCGGGGCAAAGGCTAATATTTCATTGGGGGCCATACACCATGATATTGGTGGTTCAGTGGTGTGGTGGCATATCAATTACTCCACAAACACATGCCTCCAGGGTGGGGAGGTTGAGGTTGAGGTTGAAGTTGCGCTGCCACAGACCAACAAGTGCAGCTGATCACACTTTCGGTTTGAGTTTCCACATCTCTGACAGCCGAAGCTTCTTCGGGGGTTAGCTCTGGGGTGAAGACTCCTCCTCCTCCTCCTCCCTTCTTCCTTGGGTTAAGTGTCAATCACGCGGGGATCGGGCATTAGCTCAAAATGTATGGTAAACACAACGGAAATCCCACAGATTTTATTTTCTAAGGGCTTTAAAAACATAATACATTTTAATTAGGGTAGTGAATGTTTTGTTAAATTTGATTGTTGAATATTTAAGAGCTTAGAAAACTGATATTGTAGATATTATTGTAAATATATTTGTTGAAAGATTTATGGCAGACAAGGAATTTAGTTTTATTTAAAATGATATATGTAGAAACTATTGACAATTTAAACAAAATGTATTATTATTTATTAAATTCAATTATTTATTATTAATTTTTATTTGTAAAGAGAATTATATTTCTTGCTTGATATTTTATATGATTTACCAATTTTTAAAATTATCTTTAAAATGTTACGTATCGTTCTTTTTTAGAATATAACAACGAAACAATAACTTTATTTTTAAGTGTTCATTGTTTTTGTTTCAGGAAATATTTTAATGCCAAAAAAAGACTTTTGCAGACTTGATTTAAAATAATTTCCTTAATAAGGAGAGGAAGCTGTATACCGATATATATATTTACAAGATATTCATATCCTTTTTTCTTTTTAAGTCGCTGCTCACAATAATTAGTTGCAATCATAAAATATATTACATTTTTAAAAACCCAATCACTAGTTACTTTTCCAAAAGGGAGTTGCCTTTGGAGTGGCAAAAACAAAACGCCCACGCAGCCAAGGGATAATGCATGTCAAGTGCCACCAAACATTACCTAATGGACCACACTGACCAGACGGAATATGAATATCGGCGACCCATAAACAATTACGTTCTCGTCTTTCAATGTCGGCGGCAATGTTGCGGCGACGTGTGCTCCTCCCTCCCTCCTCCTAGCCCAGAGTCGGAGTCTAGACCGACGCGACTCTCCTCAAGTGGAGAATTTGTCAATCCCATATATCACACGCAGGATCGGCGATAGGCCGGGATAGAGTTCGTTCGCTGTTGTAGCGCCGTTTAATTCATGTTCCGTCAGAGGATCAAAGGCTCCCAGAGCCGCTGTCGCAGCTGTGCCCCTTACCCGGACTCTGTTCACTTTCCTCTTTCTCCGGATCCCGATTTCTGATTCCTGATTCCCGAGCCCCAATTGCTTTCACTGCTCTCATTTGCATTTCCTCAATGCGCCGAGCCGCCAAAGCGAACTAAAGGTAAGCAAATTAAGATTTATTAACAACCATAAATAAACACTATGGAAGAAAGGCTGCAAGTGTAACTATTGGTGGTTTTCTTTTCATTCTTTTATTTTGGGGCAAAACTGTTTCCCATTTCCGCAGCCTTTGAATAAAGCCGCCCCTGCAATTGCATTATTATACCCGGTAATTTTGGATAAATTGGGCATACTAGAAATCTTTTATATATTGGTTGCAAGAAATAAGGAACTTTGTTAAATAAATATCTTTAGGTATTATATATTTTATCTAGCATAATATAAAATTTATAGTAATTGCTATAAGCTTTCTTTAGTTTTAAATCTTCATTGGACTCATGATCTGAGCTGTCCATTGAGCATTGAAATATTCGGAATATTATTATTCTTTAATTTAAATTAAATGCTTACATTTATAATATTTTTTATTATATATTTTTTACTAAAATTACCATATTTTTTTATTCAAAATATTTGGCTTAATCGATTTTATTATGCAAAATACTCAAAGTGTTCGATTCTTTTTCATTTGCAATCGGAATACCGCTTTCTAAAAGCTACAGCCTTATGTCCTTTAAGTTTTAATATAAATTACATCAAAATAAACTATAAAACTATGAAATTATATACGCTTTTAATTAATACAGCAATTAACTATTTTTCTCTTCTATTTATTCCCTTTTTAATTAAAAATCTTGGGGTATCGCCTAGTCCATTTCCGTACTTTATGCCCATTTTCACTCTGCTTTTTCGCCTTTCACTCCCGCTGTCATTGTTCCAGATCCCGGGCTGTCAAGTGGCAGAGTGACTCCGACAGTTCCTCCATTAAAGCCTTTGACATTTTATCGGAAAATCCATCGAGAGATCCCCGTCCCGCCGCTGAATATATGTACATTTTTATTTGATGTGCGCATAAAATTGCGATCTCGTTTTACATTCACTCCCCCCATCGAGGCCATGTTCTTGGGTGTCTCTGTTTAATTTCCATTGGCCGCTGGCTTTGCGCGGCTTTCAAGTGGAAAATTGTGACAATTATATTCAAATTAATTGAGTAATTGCATTGGGAATCCGAGCGGCGGCATTTTCGAGCATTTGATTTATGGCGTGTGGAAGCTGGGCACTCAAGGAAACGGAATCCGAATAAGCTAATAATCCCGGGGCGTTGATATCGCCTTCAGATGGGTTCACTGAAAGACGTTTGGGGCCAATGAAACTCGAGTTCCTTCCGCCGGCATCCTTAACTACTTGGTGAGCACCTGTAAACAATTTCAATATTGAACCACACACACATTTTGAATGGGATGTGGATGGGTGGCTTATGAATCCATTTTAAAAATTTGAGATTAACGCGATAAATTGTATTATAATTTATAGTTAATCAATTAAATTTGTATTTATAGGAACTACAATAGTAAAAATAAAAACAACAAAATTATGTTAATCTTCATAAACTTAAGTTGTAGATAATTTAATTTAAAATAAACTTAATCTTAACATTTAGTAAATATTTGTAAAATAAGTTTTTCAAATAATTTATGATATTTTAACATATATTTTTATTATCAGAATTTTGGTTTATTTTTTGAAAATTCTACAGCTGCCATACGAACAATCGGGAAAATAATAGTAAACTACAAAGTAGTTTGAAATTTATGAGGGCGGAGAGAGATTTGGGAGAGTTTGATTTGTGCTAAATTTGTACAAAGTTACCTTTTTTCAAATTCTGTAAATTAACTTTAATTGTTTTTTTTTTAGAACAAGAAATACATATAAATTCCTATTAACGCAAGAAAAACTTTTACAATATTGAAATCTTTGTAACCATTTAAGTTTTAATATTTTCAATTAATACAGAATTTTAAATACACTTTCTTTTTTTTTATTTTTGATTTATTTTTAATAATTCATACTTTCTGTTTTTTTCATGTATGTAGTTCGAGCGGTTTGAGTATCAGATGTGGTTCATATATCAGGCATGGTTTGAATATCAGGTATGGTTCGAGTATCAGACGTGGTTAGTATACCAGATATGGTTCGAGTGTCAGATGTGGTTCGAGTAGCAGATATGGTTGTTTTTTTTAGGAGAACCTTCAACTATTAGAGATTTCTGAGGCGGAATTTTCATCTGGCAACACTAAGCCAATTCGAATCAGCTGGAAGCGCAACAAGTGCCTCACACTAACGGTGTTCAGTTTTTTTTCAACAATTGTGGTGTGCGGACGACGTCACGCGCGTCGCCGGGTCAAAGTTGCGTCGGCGGATTGCCGCATTGTTTGCGTGTGTGTGTGCGGGAAGGGCGCGCTTTCGTCTGTGTTGTGTGTACGTTGTTCGTTCTCAGCGTGTATTTCGAAATACCGCATTGTTTAATTACAGAATTACAGCCGCGGCGGCTAATTCCGTGCCAACAAAGGCAGTGTTTGAATGAAATTATGCTTAAATAGCAACAGCTAGCTAGCCACAGGTAAACACACGGCTAAGAGAACGGGAAGAAGTGGCAGGAGAAAGAGGAAGAGACAGGTTCTGCAGCGCTGTCGCGTCGGCGCAGCAGCACCCGTTTGTATCTGTGTGAGTGGTCCGTCTGGTTTTTTTCGGCCAACTGTGTGCGTGTGTTTGTTTGTTGTTTGCGAAGCAACAATTTAATTGCTATTCGATTTTAAAAGCAGTTCAATTGCAAACAATTACAAATATGTAATTTGCCGTCGATTGCGTTTGCATTTGGTTTGAGTATAATTGCATTTTTTAGCCCAAAAGCACCCACACACGCACACTTGTGTTTGCCTGCATCAATTGCCTCCTGCAGTGTGTGTAAATGGCGTAATCGTAATCTTTGTGCCCCCTTTTTAATGATTTAATTAAAAGCGTAAATTGCAAGCCGAAATTCAATTTGTCCATTTGACTTGTGTGTGGGTGGCGGCGAGTCGAGGCCCACAATGACATTGAATCGCCAGTTGTTGTTGCTGGCACACACACGCTTTTATCCAGTAATTAAGTACGTGCGTCGCGTGCCGTTTTGCATTTTCTTTTCAGCCTCTTTTTGGGCCGGAAAATGTTCTCGTCTTATTGCGCGATTATTTGCATTTCCATCAATTCGATGTTCGAGACAACAGAAAAAATCGAAAGAGAAAAAAATAAACCAACAAACCAGTTGACCGTGAGATAATTCGTGCATAAATGCGAAAAATACAATACCAAATAAATAAAATAAAAAATGTTGTGAATGATTGAAATATATTGTTGCCAGTGTGTGCTATTTCTCTTGCTCTTCCTCTTCCCCTGTACATGTGTGTGTGTGTGTCTGCCCTTCGTCATTGAATAACGGCAGTTTGGCGAGGTGCGAAGTCGAAGAAGAGCAAATAACAACAACAAATTGCCATCACCTTTGTCGTCAGCACAGCAAAAGCCAAAAAAGAGTTAAAAGCCGGCATTTGGAGGACGGCAAGAAGAGTTCGCCAGAAGATAAAAAACAAAACAAAACCCAACAGAACGCAACTGCGGCGTCAGCAGAGCCTTGGTGGCCACATTCCAGCGTCATCAGCCGGTGGAGGCCATAAACGTTGCCCGCCGCAGCCGCCAAAGCGGCCAAGCCCGGGTCACCAACGAAATTCTTTCTCTTCCAAAACCGGGAGAAGTGAGGAGGTAGAAGAATCAACAATACAGCGGGTAAGTCAACTTGGAAGTTTACAGGGAACTCTGGATAAGTGGGCTCACTAACACCTGTGAGGGGGAGGTGTTTTAAGCTATGAGTTTTGTTATCTAATTATGTCGAGTGGGAATTTTTTCGGGACCTTTATTATCCGGTATTTATGTTAAAAAAATACGGATTTTTAAGCAGGCGCCTTACGATGTAATTGGAGAAAAATAAACTTTTTTTTAATTTAAAACAGATAATAGGAATAAAAACTTAGACGAAAAACAAGTGCATAGGTCCACTGATGCCAAAAGCCATAAAATACATAAGTACATACATATGTTGTCAGAAACTCCTAAAATATTTTTTAGACAAACCAAATTTAAACAATAAATTTCTTTTATATATATTCATAACTGGGAGTGGTTTTAAATTGAATCTGAAATCCAAGATTTTAAAAATGACGGCTTTTAAATAAACGTTCAGACAGATGACTCATTTTCAATGTTTAATACAGTTTTTCGTGAATGAATTTTACATTTTAATTAAAGGTTTTTGAATATCAATATTGGTAGTAGTACTAAAAATCATTTAATCTTAAATATACCTTAAAATAGTTTTTTTTTTTTTTTTTTAATGCAGCCTCCTAAACCAAGTCTAATACCAATTTTCAATGAATTTTCAAGTCTTTATTCGTTTAAAGCTGAAAAGAGAACTTCATAGTTTACCATTCTATTGAAATCACTTTATTGACAGCATTTTCCCAGAGACAATTTCCCCACTCCATACTGTAGGTAGTGAGTACGTCAACGTCAATTTTCTGCTGCCATTCTTTGTACAGGTTCTTCTTGTTGCTCCTTTCGCCTTGTTGTTGCTGCTGCTGTAGTGTCACGCCCCTTCGCTGGTAGGCGGCGGGCCATGTGAAAACATTTTTGCGTAGAAATTACATATTGTTTCGTTTTCACATCCCAGCCAACCTGCCACCCCGCTTGGCAGAAGGTAGGCAGGCAGGTAGTACCTTGGTTACTGGCAGCTAAAACCCCTTTACCCGACGCTTTCGTGCCTCTTGTATTTTTATGGGTCGTCATCCATCGCCGCCCCTCGCCCTTCTGGGGAATCGCTTTCTGCTCATCAAAGCACAAAAACATCCAAAGGCGGTTGCCTCAATTATGTTAATTATGAATTGCTCCGGCTGTCTGTCGAGTACGGGTATGGTGCACACAGGGTCCGGGCCCCTGTTCCCGGAGCAAGTCAAGCGGGTAAGTGGGCTTTTGGGTTAGCACCTGGTGAGGTCGCAATGTAACCCAAATTTTGAGAGCATTTCGCAAACTTGATTTGAGCCATTGCCAAAAAATTGATTCATCTCCGCTCGCTTTCGCTTGATGATCTTTTAATGGACCATAAACCTAATTTAAGACTTTGGACGATCCCATGGCAATGAACTTTAGCCGTCCGAATTCCTCACAGAGTTCAATCTTTCGTTAATTTACCTAACGAGCTGTTTGAGTTGTTGGGGATTACATCTATCTATAGTTTGGCAAACAAAGGTGATTATGTGGCTGATGTTTGTGTTAGTATATATTTCTTAATGATGTTTAGATGGGAACGTGAAATTATGAAGAGGAAATTTTAAGGAAATGTTGCTTGTTTATTCTTCAACTTCAAGCTTTAAGGATTGTTTTTCAAGCAGTCGTAATCCAAAATATATTCGAAATAAACACTTTAAATTAACAACATAATTTTCCCATGACCTAACCAACCAAAAACATAGTTGTATGTACTTGTACAACTAATGCTGCGATTATAATCATTTGATAAAAACATTAAAATACAATATAACAATTTATAACAATTAAAATCACTCGACTTTTGTTTCACATTTCGTGGTGCACATTCCAATCTCCCATTCAGCCCGCATTTAACCCTTTTGTTCGTACTTTTTCAAATGAAATTTATCGCAGATTCAGCGGCAATGCCAACAACAATAGATCAGAAACAGCAGCCGCTGGAGACCGCCGCCATATTCCCCGGCTAACTTCAATTTTATCCGCCACTGGAGAATTTCGTAATTTTCAAATCACAATATTAATGCTGGCCGCCCTCCCCAAACAATGGTGAAAAGTCTGTGTATAGTGTAGTTGTTGCTGTTTGCCTGCTGCAACCGGATGGAGCGTGAGCTGGAAAACCGGCGGCAACGCGACGCTTTTTTGGGAAACCTTTTAACAATGGAAAACTTGCCCAAGCCGTCGACGGAACTGCGTCCAAACTGCCGACGTTTTTGCTGCTGTTGCTCTTGCTGTTGCTGTTGCTGTTCTCGTTGCCTTTGCAAAGCCGGAAGATATTTCAGACTGGCTTGCAACCGGGCCTGAACGGGCGGCATTGAGGGAGGGAAGGGTCGGGTGCGGTGGCTGCCAACTGTGGGCCATGGGGAGTTGGGTGCCAGTGGCTGGTTCCATGTTTAGACAGAAACAAGTTTTATGCTCTGGCAATGATGACGCTAGAGCACTGACTCCAACTCCCAGCTCAGACGCCGACTCTGCGCGACTTGGACTCTGGCTCTCTGACCAGTCCATCGGCTTCGGTGGCCAGCTGCTTTTGTTGTTCTCGGCCTACACTATTCAGTTTTAGTGCTTCAGTGCTTAGTTCCCCTTCCGACTCTGCCTCTGAGGCTGCCTCCGGTTGCGATTCCAAGCCCAAAAACCAGACCCGGTCTGTTCCCGAGCCATTTACCAGAGTATTGGATATAGTGGCGGTGCTGCGGTGCAGCCGCGTTGTGTAGTTTTGAACTAGTTGCGGCGTATCAAATCAAGCCGAACCATTGTCCGGACCTAAAGATGGGATCGTGAGGGAACCGGGTCATGGACAGGAGACCTTTACAGCACGCGGGAGTGTTATTTATAAAGGTATAATTGAAAGATTGATCATAAATAACGGCCACATACCAAAAAGCATGTTTTTTTTTTATGGGGATTTTCGGTAGTAAAGAAATTTAAATATTTTTAAAATTTTCCAATTGTAAAAATTGACAAGAAATATTTATTTATTTAATTTTAAGATTCGATTGAAATATACTTGAATTGATTTGATATAATTTAATATGATAAATTTTTGTACTTAATTATTTTGCTTAGATGTAATATAATTACTATTATTTGGTACGATCTAATATTATAGAATTATGTTGAAAAATTAACATTCAAAAGATTAAAAATGTTTAGTTTTTGTATTGCATAAATTGTGAAAATGTACTTTTGTTGTTTATTTATTTTAAGATTCATTCAAGATTCGAATCAGTTTGATATGATTTAATATAGTTCGATATGTCATATCAAACCGGATAAATATTAAATTAAATTATCGTGATTATTTATAATTTAATTTAATATATATATAATGACACTATATTATTCGAATTTATCTTTTTACGATCGGCAATGACCCTTTCTAACCATCTCTAGTGCAATAATTTCGCTTCCACAACCCAACAATCCACCTCATGCATAGTTCACCCATACAGCACCTCACTCTCTCCCCAGGGGTCGCACTTTTTGGTTCTGTTCACAATTTGGAAATTAACTGGTTTGGTTGTTTTTGGCCTGGTCCGTTGGACGCTGGCCCGGCCAGGGAATCCTGTCTGGGCCGCAACTTGCACCAGCCATTCGTATTGTTCGATGGCGTCGAGACGGACAGCTCTATATATGTAAAGGATAAAATGAGCTTAAAGTTTTCCTGGGTTCACATTTAGTTGGTCCTTTTTACGCGTTGAGGTTTTCGACCGTCTGGGATTGCCCCCGAAAAACTTTTACCAGCCAAGTGGGCGGTTACGCTTAGAAGTGGGCGTGTCAATATATAGAGAAAGGGATGGTCGTGCCGGGGTTTTTTTCTGCTTTTGGGGAGTAGTGGCCGGTGGAAGTCGGCCATTCAGCCGCGACAGGAAGGCAGCACAGGAAGGAAGTTCATTTTGTGCAACTTAACGCTCTCCTTTTGCTTGAGAGTGTGTCTGGAGACCCCCGAATGCCTTAAATCCCGCTCCTTATTTTGAATAGGCTGTAGAAATCAGATATGGAACTCGATGAACGAGATAGATAAAACGAAGTTGCAGTCTGCATAATGGGCATGCACAACAAGCCAACTTTGAGATCAAAATGATAAAAGTTGTTGGATTTTTAAAGATGTTTGGGAAGCTAGTAACGCTTAAACTTTTTATTTTTTAGGTGGTTTCCCTTAATTTTAGTTTATAAAAACAAATATTATTATTTTAACAGTTTAAATTGTGTTGAGAATATATCTCTGATATTTGCTTTTTACTGCTACTAGATTTTTATTGCAATTCAAAAATTGCAGTCTTGGAAATACATTTTTTTTCGAATCGCACCTGGGTCCTACTCTCAATTTTGGCCACATCCTTTTTCGCTCTACTTTCCTGCAGTGCAATTGTGCCAAAAGCAATTTGAAGAATTTCTTATCTGAATTTATGATCCTCCGCACCTTGGAGCACATAAATCAAACCATAAACTAGAGACAGTCGCCGGAACATATGTGGCTATGATGGACCTGGCCAGGGGGAGTGGTTCCAATTTCTGGTCACTAATCCGCCGCACTTGCTCCCCACAATGTCTGTCGCCTTAAACTCTGTCGGTTAATGGGAATCCGTGGATGGGAAACAGGCAAATTGCCCGGCTTGGCATCGCACAGATACTCACTAATACGCCCGCACACTCACTAAATTTTTAATCAAGCTTGCCAGCAGCTGTGATTCCGCTGGTGGAAGCCATTTGGGAGCTGCACCCCTCTGTGATCCCACCTAACCCCCACCGCCCACATAATGTTCGTCCTTCGGGAGCACAAAAAATGCAATCAACGTCAAATGCGCTTCGAAACTTTGTGCAAAATAATAGAAAAGCCATTAATTTCACTTCTCGTCGAAGATGTTACGAGTCGAGGGCGAAAACGTTGGAAAATCGGGGGCGTAGTGTCGGGGCGTGGCTTGGACATATGGCGACATGGCTGGGAAATACAAAAAAAATAAGGAATTTGGCAAAGGGGAAGCTAAGAGAAAACGTAATGAAAGCGGAGCAAAGTAAAGTAATTTTTAATTATGCGCATAACGTGAGTCAAACTTTGATTGGATTTACACGAGATCCGATTAATCGCTCACTGCATCCGTTTCCCAAGCTGGTCCCTTGGGGAAAACTTTTTCCAAACACTCAAAATGTCTGCCCCCGCAAATGACGAAAAGTTCTCGGCTCAAACAATTTTCATTAGCAACAACAAAAACCGCTAATTTCACTTACAATTAGCGGTAAGCCAACATGTCGCATCAGTTGGTCTCCTGGCTCGGGAAACGCAGTGGGTGGGTGGTGACACACATGCAATGCCTGCACAAGTTTTTAACTAATAAAAAAAACAAGAAAATTAAATACGAAAAGCTTACCAAAATATGAGAGAGAATCTTCAAGTACAGCGGTCATCTTAACGTTTTTTTCTAATACTAAATCTTTGAGGAAGATTTTTTTTAGATTTATTCTTTCCACAAATATTCAATTGGGTTTCAGTCTTGTAAATGAATTTTACCATAATAACAATATTTAATATGAGCAGTATATTAAATACTTTTATTTTTGATTGCACATGCAGACAGTTACTTAGTAGTTTTAACTAATTAATTAATTTATTGTTTTGTTTATAAATATTTAGTGTATTTACCATGAGTGTGTCCCTCCAAAAGCTTTGCTCACACAATTTGTTTAACATTTATGAGTGACAATGGGCTGTGGCCTTGCCGTGGGGAAAGCGGCCATGGGAAGCCAGAGAGGGGGACGACCGGCGGGCGGAAAATGTTAAGCCAACATAGTAGTTATGTAATACAAAGTTTAGCCAACGGTCAGCGGTAATGCAATAAGCAACTTTTCCAAACTGCTGCTTCGCCTCGGACTCCATTAAAGTTGTCAAATGAAGTCGAAGTTTGATTGCCCGGGGCGCAACACTGACCTGCTCCCAGTTCCGCTCCCTCGACAACTTTTCTTCCCTGTTGACATGAACTTGCTGCTGTCCTGGAGATTAGTGAAATGTCCTGTGATGTTTTCCTGTTAAACGCCATCGGAGCAGCAGAGGAGAAGAGTATTTATAATTGCCAGCCTTGGGGCTCAGACTTGTGCGAATCCGGCCGGATAAATGGGTGGGCAGCTTGTTTCATCCTCCCTCCGAGGGTTGATTGGCAAGTTTTGATCTAAGTTCGTGACCAGAGGGTTAAGAAGTCTTTAAATTTTAACTTGGGCTAACTAGTCCATTTTATAAGTTCGAAAACCTTTTATTAATAAATAGTCTAAGCTATTTAAGCTTTTTTTTTTAAATATTTGTTTATAAGTTTCACGATGTCTCGCAACAAAGTCTTGTAAAAGAAACCTTGTGGCAGGTAAATTATTTAGTAAAAGATATCATATCTTAGCCCTGATTAAATTAAAGACTCACATGCACCGTGCATCTCCTGTGGCAAGGAAACTTTGCCAACGACTCCCTCAGACAGTATGTGCGCCGCTCGTTCCACCAACTTCCAGCCAGCACCATCATATTTTGCCCCAACGGTGTCTAACAAAGCAATTAGAGCCACGGATACGCCAACACCGTTTGAGTTTGCTAAGTAAACGTTGCCGAGACGCCAGGACTTGGCCTTAGGGCAGCATATTCATTAGGCAACGAGGCGAAGGACTCGAAGGATCGGAGGAGGTGTTAGGAAATAGCAGGGGTTCCTTTGGGGTAGACAAACTGACTTGTTGGGCTGCCCTGCCTTCTTCGCTATGGCTGGCCCAACTTATGGGTCACTTGTTCAGGAAAATTTCACAAAACTTTGCCAACTTGTTGTTGTTATGGCTAAGAAGGGAGCGAGTAAGAAGGGCAAATGGCGGGATGGTGCGGCGTAATGAGGGGGTGACTAATGAGAGACTTGAACTGGTACAATGAATATAATTAAATGAGTCCAAGGTGTAAACTAGCGAATTGTTTGATCCCATTCAGTCAGCTCAGAGTCCCTGTCTCCTTCGTCGCTTCTCGGGCTGGCCTTTTTTCGAGTCCTTGCCGCCTGCCAACTTTACTTTGTGCCTGCTCAGCTAAATGTTGTTAAACTTTCATCTTGGGCTCAGCACTTTTTGCACTTTTCAAACAGTTTTTTTTTTCCCGGACTTTTGTTCCCTGCCTGGCGGGCATTTTTCAGTCACCGACTTGCTCCAGTTAGCCAACTGTCAGTCAGTCACTTGATCGTTTAGAGCGTGACAGGTGGTATTTTTCCGGGACAATGCCGAAAGTTAAAATACTCTTAGATGGAGGGTTTTAAAAAAGGCAAGATGTAAGGGTGAGGGGTTAGATAACATATCTAGACTTTAAGAGAATTTAGAAATTAACTTATGATAAAAAATCAAACTCTATAAGTATTAAGTGACAATCCTCCTCAATCCTAATCATAACCTTTCTATGGGAGTTCAGGCCAATAATTAATCTATTAATTATTCAATACTTTCTTTAATACCCATAAATCCCAAACGGTTATTATGTGCGGATTCTCTTGCCAAAATATAAATGGAATGGCAAATATTTACAGTTCATTTTATGGGTTTCTCAAAGATGAGAAGGCAGTTGCAAACTGCTCGAAAATTCCGAATTACTTTTGTCCTGCCAAAGTCTCTACCTTTCAGTGCTTTGCTTATTAATCAGCAGGATAATGAGTGCTGCGCTCTCTCTCTCCCCCTTTTCTCTGTTAGCCAAGAAAAGACCCCAAAAGGGTCCCGTGACAGTTGCAGTTTAGTGTCTAATTAAAAAGTTCTCCGCTTGCGTGATTTTGTGTTTGAGCGGTGCTGGCGGGTCCCGCAACTGAGCAAAAAAGCGTCTCGAAGTCGAGTCAACTTTCTATGGCACCACTTTCGCTGTCCCCTTCGGAGATCCCAATGAATATTCTTGTTCTGCATTGATGATAAAACCAGTTTGCCCCGTCGCCCCTATATCTCCTTGGCCCCGCACTTTTTATGGTAATGAATGGGTCAGGCAAAAGTGGAGCTTTGATTTCTGATGCCGATGCTGGTTGCTAGTGCTAACAGCAAAAGCAAATAAAATACCGGCATCCAGAATAAAAAAAAAAGAGCAACAATTTCTTGGTGTGACATTGGACCGCTGTATTTGTTGGGTTTACTTTGCCACTATCGTGTTTTACCTTACCCATTTCTTTCGTAATTCTATTGACCTTATTCGCAGGTGTCTGTCCATAAGTTTACAGCTTGACTTTGGGAATCCACATTTCTCTCTGTCCAAATGCAGCTCTCGGGTTGAAGGGTTTTCCCAGTGCAGTCTGTGGCTTTCACTTCACTTCACTTTACAGTTCTCAGCTGCGGATTTTCAATGTACTGTATCTGTTTGTATTTTCTTAAATAGAGCATTGCTCTGGTTTTTATACCCTTGAACTTTAAAAAAACAGAAATGAAACACAGAAAAATAGTTTTAAAATCTTTTTAAATATATGTGTTATTCAAAGATAATTTTTATAGGAAGAAAGTTTTAAACTAAAATTTTAAGTTGAATATTTTTTCAAACCACCATAGTTAAAATTTGTTATTTCTTGTCTATCTAAAGTTGATGAAAATATAAAGAAAGTCGGTTAAACATGCCTTTAATGAAATTTTCCAAAAATGTTGTGAAGAAGCCGCTTAAAAAGCGAACCATATATTTGTGCGAATTTTAACATATTTATTATATATTTCTTTGCATTGCTATTTGTAAATACAGATAAATGTTCTTTTATTTTTTTTAAACATTTTTATATTTATTTATGCAACTTTATTTGCTTTGTGAAATATTTCCAATAGAAATTGTTATTTGGCTCAATTATTTCTTTACATTTTTGCCAAACTGACAACCAGTTTCAACATTGTAATTGTTGGTAAGTCAGCAAAGGGGTTTTAAAGCCCTGAAAGGTCTGTGTTGTTTTATATATTTTTCTTGTTGTTGTGCTGTTGTTACCACACATCTCTTCGGCTCGGATGCGTGTGAAATATTTCGATAAATGTTTGTGGATTTGTGCGAGTGTGTCAGCGAACTGAGAGTTTTTCGCTATTTGGGTGTTGGCTTATGTCTGCGTGCTGGTCCGCTGACCGATGTAGCCCTCCTTTTTATAGTGCTGTTTTTGTTGCACTTCCCCATTCCCCAACCAGTTTCCCACAACATCTCTTGGCGTTAACTTTTCCACGCACTGATGACGAATGGCCATGGAAAATGATGAATGTTTAATGGGGCAGTGCGACAGCAAAAACATTTTGAGGTAACATATTGATGATGGGAGGACGGTGGGGGATGCACTTTGGTTCGGTTGAGTTGATCTGGGGAGGTGGACTGGTCGGGAAGGTGGGTGGGGATAGGTGGCTTGGTGGTTGGTCATGCATCGGGGAGCGGTTCGCTGCCAAAAACTTTCAAATTCTCACATGTTCCAGTGTCAACAAAGTTGCCCCAAAATATTGTTACAAATTCAAGGGAAATGCATTTTTAACTTTGTCTTGGAATAAGTGATGAAAAATGTCGAATAAAATATTATTATAAAGGTTGGAATTTAAAATGTATTCAGTATCGGATTATCTGCTTAAAATAGAACGTATTCCTCTCAAGTGTTCAAGTGTTCCAAAACATAAACCATTCAACTTAACAACTGAAGAGATATAATGAACTTAACTGAACATGAAATAGATCCCAAGTCAAGTGATCTCTTTAATTCTGCTCCCTCGCCCCTTGGGCTCTCTTTCAATCCACTTTTGAATATTTCCCCTTGGATTTTCCTTGAATTTATCTGAAAGTATCTGGCTTGCCTTCAGTGTCATTTTTTTGTTGTTGTTCTTGTTTTTGTTTGCGCTACATTCCCGGGGGAATTTATGTAGATATGTGGGTTTGTGTTATAAAAATTGCTCCACTTGCGATACACAATCCCCTTTCCGCACACACTTTTCCTCCTTTTAGCTGGTCGTTTATCACATTTTTTGCTTGGCTTAAGCAAGTCTATTAAAAATATGTATTCGTAATTGCAGCAACGCACACAGAAAAGCTGTAGGGTAAAATGCGAGGATGGGGATGGGAAGAGGTGTATGGGTTACCAGATGTAAGCCAGCGTGAAAGAAGCACAAGAAGCCGCCGAGGTTGAGGAAAAGCGACAATGTCGTTGTAATCGTTGAATGATGTCATGCTCACACACCCTTCCACTCACCATCTTTCTTCGACACCTAAAGCTTTTCAGCAAAATAAAAAGAAAAACAAAAAAATTAAATAGAAACTTGAGAACTTAAAGTGTAAACATGTATGTCATGTTAGCTTGTTTTTAGTTTATTTATTTGGATTAGAAAAATGTTATAATAAGTATTTAAAGTTGTTGCAAGAAATCAGTAAAAACTAAAGCTTAGAAGTGGGCTAACTGGGTAATTAAAATCATCACAAAACTTCTATGAAAACATATTACATGTTTTTCTATACAGTTAATTAATATCAAATCGATCATCATTAATGAATTTTTTTTTGAATCTGCTTGCTATCTGTTTTTTTTTCTAATGCCTTAACGATTTGGCCAGAATCCAAACACGAAACCAACTAAAACTGAAACCCAGCCCCGGGCACCCTTTGGCAAATCAGTTACCAAGGCGCTGATGCTGCAATAAAAGGTGCGATTTATCATAATGGCTGACGCATGTAACACACACACACCCACACACACACATTCACGTTGAAATCACAAGATGGTATCTGCCACCCTCTTTCCCTTTCTCTGCCTCCAAGGTACACTTATATTTTGCAATATAACGCAATGGTTCCTGCTGTGGATTGTGGATCCATCGATTTCATTTCTTGCCATTTTCCGCATTTTTCACAAATCTGTTTTTCGCACACACACACACATACACTCCGTTTATGGCCTGCTGGAGCTGTTAGTCTCTGTGTGTGTGGAGTTATCTGAGGCAGCCGCCAGACGCCAGTTCATATTGATTACAACAAATTTGCCGTCGCCATTCGTTCGGAGTTGTCGCCGGCTTTGAGGAAAGAGAAAAAAAATCGTGATTATATAACTGATATATAAATGTGACTGTGCCAGTAAGCGCACTTTCCTGCGTATGTCGGCTTTTATTAATTTTTCTTTTGTGGAAAATGCTTCCACGTTCCATCAAATATCCATTAGGGATATTGAAATATGATTTGGTATAGTAATTGAAGATTTAGATAAAGATCTCGCAAACATTTAATAAACTCTTATTTATCAAGGGGTATATCTCTGGATTTGGGCGCGGTTTATTTTCTTCGTTGTTTTTTACTTCATTCGCCTTGCTAATCGCTGTTACAGTTCTTTTTTATGGTTCTTCTTTTCTAAGCCAACTTGATGAGCTCTCTTTTTAGTTGTGATTTTACTTCTGTGATTTTTTGCACCATTGCATTTTCACACTGTGCGAAAAAACTAACCTATTTAGTATGCACTTTCTATCTAAATTAAACCACTGCTAGTTTTCTCAATTTTTGTTGTTTTTTTTTTTAATTTAAAATGCCAATAAAAATGTTAAAAGCTGTCAGTCAAAATAAATAAATTAATAAAACGTTTCTGTAACCAAATATGTTTAGGAATAAAAAATAAAAGATATTTACTAATAAATAAATACATAGGTTTTTATGAAAAGTTTATTTTTATTAAAATAGCAATATCAAAAATGATTTTTTTTCGATTTGTATCTCGTTTTAAATTACAATGTGAGTATTGATAAACCAAAAAAAGAAGATATATTTGGATTTCTTAAACTTGTTAAATTTTTTCCTGTATCATTGCTTCTTTTCCAACGCAACCCCACTATCTGAAAACCGTTCACTCGCTTGACATTTAGTGCCGGCTGCCGCTGCTCATGTCTTGGGGTCTTCGATAGACCAAAGTCAGGGTCCAAACGGGGAGACGGAGACTGGGAGTTGAGGCTGTAGCTGAAGCTGCTCTTTTGGCGACGACGGCGACTGTCTGGAATTTCGTTGGACCGGTTTATGTGTGTGGTTTGCCACTGGCTGTTGGTGCCTTTTGTTGTTGCTGCTGCCGTGGTAGTCGGTGGCTAGTGGTGGTGGTGGTGGTGGTGCCTGTTGTTGGCTGTGATGTTGGCGTCTGGGTAACTGGCTCCAAAAATACAAAATACTTGCACAGCACACGGCTTTGTGCGATACTTGGCTAACCAACTGGCCAACACATACACACACATGTGAATGAACATGGCCAATACACACACAGACACTCGTACATACATAAAACAGCGCGCATATTTGTCGTTGCGGATTATTTCATAGCACAATTCTCCAACGAAAGCTCCATGGGGGGTGTGGGGCGGCATCAAATGACTGTGGTCTTCCCATTCTCGTTGTTCTTACACTCCTCCTCCTCCTCCTCCAATTCTGTGCTCTCTTTTTCCCGATTTCTGATTTCTGACTACTCCTGCTTTTCGTTGGCTGTTAATTTACATTGCAAAAATTTTCTTTTGACTTTATACGCAATTTGCAATTCAATAGTTTATAGATTTTGCCCATTGTGGGTGTGTCTAGTACAAAGTATACTCAGATTTGAGTGTGTATGGTTTTTGGGGGTGGTGTTGAGTGTCGCACATATGGGTAGGATGTACATAAGTAGGTAACTGGAGCAGGGACAGGAGGCGTTTTCAGCCGGGCTTTTCGATTAGGTCATTTAATCTTAAGAGCTTGGCTAGAATCGAAAGAGTTGGTCCCTTTACCACCAAATAAAAATAATTTATTTTGGGCTAAAAATGCACGTACAGTTTTAAGGTAGGGACATTTTTTTTGTAGATGAACAAAAGAAAAGCATCATTTGTCTTAGACATAATGTATGAGTATTTTTTTTTTAGGAATTTATTTTAGCAATCAAATCAAATCAAAACCAATTCAAAATTTAATTCAAATGTACAATTTAATTAAAAGATTATTTTTAAGTTTTCAAACTTTCGAAGAAATTAAGTAATATTAATAGTTAATTTGTTAAACTTTTTAAAATGTTTTTAATGTTGTTTTTTTTATTAAATATTATAAATGATAAAAAACCTTATGTACATATAACAAAATGTACTAATTATAAACTCTTATCTTCTATTGCAGATACTCATTATATCCAACTGTAAGTACATTCGAATTATATTAATGAAATAAATATATTTTCCTGTTAATACAATTCGATACCAAACTAGTTTATCTATTTAGCATATTTAACTATGCATATCACAAATTAATCCCCCTTTCCCGCTTCCAATCACTCAGTGCCCCATAGTTTTCCATTCAAAATGCGAAACTAGTCTGTGGCCGAGCCCAGTTTTGCAGTCACCACCGTGCACAGATTGACCTCGGCCCCCTCTCAGTGGCCAACATTTGATCAATCTAATCAGTTAAAATGCATCCGAAGTTCAGGCAGGCCAATGTAGAGGCCAAACATTGTTTCGATATGTTTAGTTCTGGCTCGAATGATGCCCACACACTATGCAAACCGTCTAAATGCGATTGGTTCTCAGCTATTGGCCAAATTCCGCTCATCGCTCACCGCGTATAAATTGAATGCGCCCCAAAATTGATTTCAATGCAAATTGATAATGAAATATGCGATGGAAAATGCATTAGATCGGACCCCGACCCTGCGGCAGCTGCATTCTTATCGCTCTGACATACCAACACCCGGCAGTCGTCCACCCGCTGTTTCTGGTCATTTAATGCAATGCGGCAAATAAACGAAATGCGGTCAACGCAATGACAGTGCGATTAGCCAAAACCATTGTGGCCGAATCTGTTGGAGATGTGAGCGTCCTTTTCGTGGCTTCCACTGGGGTAGTAGCTAGTAGCTATAGCTACAGCTGCTGCGGTTACCTTAATCATAATCCCTGTGTGTGTGTGTGTGAGAGTGTGTGTGTTTCTCTGCTGAGAAGTCAAGTGTGCCTGTGTTGACCACAATTGGTCAACATACAGTCCACTGAAGGCAGTCAACGTGGTGTCCAAAATTGCATTTAAAATTTACTGGTGGAAACATAATTTAATAAAATATTTACATATAATCAGTAAGACTGATTGCTGAATATCAAATACAAAATACGAGAGCTAAAGACTTGTGGAGCGTAAAGCAAATACGAGTTTACATCTCATTTAAAAATGAAATGTACAAATTTGCACATCGCATTTAAAATTCCATCATATCAAATCAGGCAAATCAAACACATGTACTTATCAAAGGAGAACTTTCCATCAATCTAATCAATATTCAGCCGCTCAAAATTACTCGAATGAATTGACAACCTTATGATTTATTCAATTTTGTCCAAAGGAAGAGAATGACAAAACATCTTTTGCCGTAATAAATCTCAATTGGGAAGTAAGTAAGAAATACTTGAACAATAAATAACAATAATTATGCAGGAAAATGCTCAAATAAGTACGACATTTGTCTCCGACCTTCCTTCCCGTCTTCTTTTCCCAGTCTTTCTCACCCACCTCCCACTTTCAATGATCCATAATTGCTATTAATTGTGCTTTAGATTTGCATAGCAAATAAATCTAAGAGGGGGAGGAAAATGCAAAGCATAAATTCAACAATTGCTTGACACTCGAGCAGAGTTTGAAAGTTTTTGTTGTCTAATTTATTTAGCATTGTGTAAACTTGTTCAAGGTTGAATAGGCTTTTAGACCAAATGGAAATTAAATGGCAACAACAGCACCACCATTACCAGCAGCAGCAAAAGCCTCAAAGAAAAACATTTGAATTACGTCGAAGACAATTCGAAATGCCAAAAGGCAGCCGAAGTTTGGCTCCATTGTTTTGGGCCAAACTCGAAATCAAATTGTGCCAAATTACTTGGCCAGCAAAATGGTTGGGGCTAACCAATATTGCTTCTATGCTTCTCTCTCGCTCTATCCCTCTCTCTCCCTTACTATATATATATATCTCCCTTTCTGTGTCTGCTGTGGGTCCAAATGAATAATTTGGCATCGCAGATAAACGAAATCAATGTCCACGGCCCGGGCCCGAAACCAAATGGCAACATCTGCACATTGCGCCAAACTCAACGGGGGAAATGTCGGGAGTTGGGTGGTTTTTGGGGGTGGTTTAGTGGAACCTATGGGCCACTCTGGGGAACTTGTTATTGAATTAAAGTGACTTGATTTACGGCGCGTTCTGGTCAAAAGCTCTTAATGGCATTTGCCACGGCTCCCGGCTTCCCTCGAACTCGCTAACCCGCTCTGTTTTGGGTCCTTTTCACATCCCAGCTACTTCATGGCATGGCACCAGGGTCATCTGTTCTCCAAAATGAAGTTTGTGCTTAGTGATGTAACAAGCGTCAACGGGTCGTATGCGTGATATTAAGTATGCGACATGTTGCACTATAAAGCGGAGATGAATGAAAGAGTTGAAAGTGTGGCAGTTTATAGGACCAACTTGACTGTGACCTTAAATTATATTTAGTATTAAATGTTATATTTAAAATATAAAATGAAATTTGATTTAAGCTCAAGGAAATTATGTTTTATTAAGCGTACCCAGTTTTAATGTTATTAAAAGTTGGTTAGTGGCATAAATGTATAAATAAAGGCTTAAAAGCTTAATAAACAACTTTGGCTTAAATATATAATGAAAAGTTACAAATTATGCAGTCACTTGTACAGGTAGCTTCACCACTTGACTGCTAGGTATGGCAACAGCTGATAATATTGTTATTGTTGTTGGCTACGGGCTTCCCAGCAGACAAAGAGCGGTCTCGGTGCGGATGGATCCGAGAAATGTCCGCTAAAAAT
>JAEIIJ010017325.1:0-15561 GCA_018904815.1 Drosophila ogumai | reverse complement strand
ACGCCAGGTAAAGTTCAAATGGCATTGAACGTTTCCGGCGAAAATAAATAATTTAAAAAAGTCCTTAATTTTCCAGCAAGTTGTCGAAATTTATAGAAATATAATACAGTCGTATGCGTAATATGTATTACCGCCTATATAGCACTTTAATCAACTCGACTCATGGCTGAGAGTGTTTAACAAATATCAATATTGAATGGGAAAGCAAATTTGTGGAGCTTGTTGACAGACATGCGAGAATTGTCCCCAGGGCTTGGCAACAGACTGTTTCAAATCGACAATAAAATTCCGGGTCCTGTGATTGTGTGTTTGTATCCGGCAGTTTGCCTTTTCCAGCTTGCCACGGCCAATACCAAATACGATTTTAAAGAGGTCCGAGTAATTGTTTTATGGCACTCGAAGGACTCACAAACAAATCAAACTGAGAGACAAAACAACACGAAGTTAAGCCGCAAGATTTATGAGGATGCCGCCACGACGCGCAGGGCAGGCATAATAAAGCTATAAGGTGGGGAAAAAAGACGCTCACTTGGCAATTTGGCTTATCAAAAATCCAATAAATAATAAGCCAAAGAGCTCGTTGCACGGTACATGAAAAGTAGATCAAGATTATGGGAGAAAAACTGTTTTTGCGTTACATGTCGGTCTGGGTGGGGGGAACCAACGTGTATGAGCCGTGTTGACACTTTTCAGGGCAAAGATACTGGTTGGCCACATAAAAAATTCATATAATAGCTATGTCTGCATTTTTGATTAATCTAATGGTGACCTGTCAGCTTCGAAAGCAAAAGGTAGCCGAAGTCTGTGATTAGAGAGTTTCCCGAAATCGATTGATTTTTCCCCCATCAACGCTTTTAAACTGCCTGGCGGCATTGCGCGGCGAGGTCAAGAGGTCAAGTTGCCAGCTAAATGCCAAACTCAATGACACTCGCACACAATTCAGTCTGCAAACAACAAGGTCGAGGTTCCATAATGCAGAATTCTCGCCCAGCTTGACTGACAGAGACCAAAAGTTTGCCTCTGTCAGAGAAGTGCGTTAATTAAGTAATTTGCCCGGTCACGCTCACGCTCACCTGTCCCTTCAGCAGAATAGAACACACCTTTAATGACCGCCGCGGCTGGGAAAAAATCGATTTGTGTTCTCTTTATTTTTTTGTTCGTTGTGGAACCACAGAGTAAGGCCAGTCTTTTGTCGAAATCGATGGCATTTTTGGGCGCGTAAACATTTTACAAATACTGTAATTATATACAATATGTACATATTCATATGTATATACGTATATAATTAACTTTAACTTTCCTGTTTCGTCTGCCAGCAAGCCCATTAATGTATTGCCTGGTTTAATGTGTATGTATAGTTTATAGTATATTTACTTAAATAAAGGGGTTTGTCTTGGCTAACAATTCATTTAAATAGAACGAGGAAATCCCGTCAGAAGTAATTTTTAAAACTTCCCTTTGCTGTTTCATTGCATCAAGAAAGACATATTAACCATATATACGATTTAACCTTATCTATCACAATTATTTTTCAAGAACAACATTCACTTTATGTACAATTTATCTTTACTTTAAGCTTAAACACCTTGAACTGACGCAAAGATATTCAAATAATATTGCGTCCTGCTTTTTCCACTTCCACTTTTAGATTGCCACAGGCAATTCCGCATTTTCCGGGTCACTTCACTTCCAATTCCTGCCAATCTTTGCGTTCTTCACCCATTTCCACGTTTTCCTTAAAGGTTTTGATTTAATTAAAATTGGCTTGCAAGAAGGTGACTTGCGAATGGTATTGTTTTCCGGTTTATTTTAGTTGGGACTCTTCCTGTTCATAAATCAGAAACCCTGACCGCAAACACTCGCAGGGAAAACACATCGAAAACGCTTACATAATTTGTTAGGCGCGTCCAATAGAAGCCACTAAAAGCAATTTGGTGTACAGTAAATACGAAATCGTATTTCATTCCGTCGCTCGACAGCCGAAAGACATATGCAAATCATTACCAAAGTCTCTACTTAGGAATGTTTGCCTGAATGTTTTGGCCTGAGTGTACACGTACATCTCCGTGTATGCACTAACATATAAGGAAACTGGTTTGCTTTGCCGCAATTTTGGTTACCTTGCCGCCATTGCTTAATGAATAATTAGAGTATTTGATAATTAGAGTACTCAATAAAATAATTACTTTCTATGAGCTCTTAAAAGAAATGATAAGATTTACCACATACCAACATCATTACATATTCATAACAAGGAGTTTAGCTTCTTTTGTAATGTAATTTGTGATATTTTTGTAATTTAATATTTTTTAAAAGGTGTACAAAGTGAGTCCCATCTAGTCGTACTTTGGGACCCATTGGGTCTTGTAGGTTATTCTTTTGCTTGCTTATTTGTAGAAGGTCAGCTATGTCACATATGAACACAACTCTTTAAATTTGTAATAAATTTGTAATAAAAGTAATAAATACAATTGTCAACTAAATAGCTTGAATAATGGTTTATACTCATGAATACTCATAAACATATAATGAATTCTATAGAATATCGTTATAGTTATAAAAAATTGACTGTGTGAAATAGTTTTTAAATATATTTTTATTTCTTATGGAATCTATTGAATACATGATCCGATTTTGATACAATTTTTAAAATGTAGTTAAAATTACATAATTTATAAATTACCAAAGTTGTATGAATTTATATTAAAAATGTCTTCATCGTCGTATAAAAGCTATTGAATATCGTTTCCTGACCCGGATAATTTTGATTCAGTATTATCCTATTAGTAAAATATTTCGATTGGCTAGCTTCTTTGCGGAGCTATTAAATTTGGCCCAGAAAAGCGGTCGTGGTTCTACGTGTTTTTAAAATCATTGCATGCTTTTAGGCCAACGTTCGGAAGCAATAAACATGTATTTTGTCACCATATTATTTGTCCTAATTTCAATGAGTAGGCAACTAAATGAAGACATATCTATGCTGAGATCTTCATAGAGGCTCACGAATACCGCCATCTCAAAATGGTTGCAATAGCAATGTCGCTTATTTGAAGCTTGTCCCAATTCCGGAAACGGAAGTGTGCACATTGAAGAACGGTGTGTGGCAAAGACGCCAACCTTTTCACTGTGGCGAATTGGCCAGTAAGAGTTGGCTTAGATATTTTTGCCAACTTGCAAGGCAGAAGCAGAGAGGCCACTTAAATACCTGCAAAAGTTTTCGCGCTTCCGCCGGAAATTGCTAGGGTAGCACAGCGAGAAAAAAGGGAAAATAAGCGAGAAGTAGTTCTCAGCTTGTGTGTGTGCTTTTCATATCAAATCTCCTTCAAATGCACAGCAAGGCAGCCAGGAAATGCTGAAGGAAATTCATTTTCTTTTGAGACAGCTGAAAGGAATGGAGAAATGCTGCCAAAAACAAGAACACACAGGCGTACAGGGCATTGGAAGGGCCTTTGAGCCGCTTGCTGCAAATATTGTACAAGTGCTCGTCACTCGTCGAGCTGCACAAACAGTAAGCAAAACAGCAGCAACATCAGCTCGGCAGCCGAAACAAAAGTAAGGGCTAAAACGAAAGCAAGCTCGTTAAAATTACAAATAGAAGGCAAGTGGCAGAAAAGTGCGCTCAAGGACGCGTTGGCGTCTCGTGGCCCTCCCATCACCCATCGCCATCGCCATCGCACATCGCACGCCACCCACCAGCCGCCCACTTACCACCCACAGCCCCCTTTTCTAATCTACTCATGTGTGGCATTGAGTGGCAGTCATGCGAAGCGTTGGGGCATTTGATCTAACTCGTATCCTGCCATCAGAAACTTGCACCATGAACGTTTTTCCTGCCCCTGATCCTGATCCTGAGCCCCTAGTCCCGATCCTGGTGGGCGTGTCAGCTGGTGCATGCGAGTTTTCCCTGGCATTAGGGAAAACATTAAGTTTTTCTTATGCCATGGCTTGAACTGTTGCATTTCTGGTTTGGTTTGGTTTGGTTTGGCTTAGTTTGTTGATAGGGGTTTGGTTGGCATTTGAAGGCCACTCCTGCCCCTGACAGGACCTCATGGTGTGAGGTGTGTGCGGTGTTTCCCGCTAGAGCATGTTGGAAGTTAACTCTTACGAAGCTAACGAATGCCAACTAGCCTTCGCCGAGCCACGCAAGGCAAGCCAAATGTAAATGAAAAGTTTTGATTAGAACTTTAAATTGTTATTTAAACTTTCACTTCTTAGGTAACTGAGTATTACAAAATATGGGATATCTTACACAACTTTGGGAATATAGGGGGATTCTTTTGTGAATATGTTGTTCTTGGTCTGCGTATATGTAATATTAGTTAAAGGTTCAATCTTTGTTTTTTGAGAAATTTTTAAATAACGCTCTGGTACAATAACCCACAGAACCAACCTCGCTTCCAATTCGCTCAATTAGGCAGCAAATTAACTACAGCCAGCCAATCCCCGATCCAATTCGATCCAAGAGCCATGCCGGAATAAGACCCCAATCCGGCCAGCAGTCGCCAGGATTTATGTCGACAAATTATGCACATTTATTTCAGCATAAAAGCGAATGGCAATGATGCAGCCGAAGTCGGATCCGGGACTCTGGTCTGCGCCAGAATCGAAAGCGAGAAACGAGTGCAGCGGGGTCGAATAGCACATAATAAACTCATAATGCGTGACAGGATGCGTGTCAGTGAGTGCGAAGTGAGTGCCGGATCCGGCCGAATGGCATAAGTGGTTGCGCCTCATTTGGCACTCCATGCATCTTTATTTTCGGTGGCCGGGCTGGACTGGCTGGCTTGTTTCCACGCCGAACCGAATTTATATGCATTGCATTTTTATTCAAATTTAATTGATATTTGTTTATGGCAGTAATAGCGATGTCAGCCCTAATTTAATGTCATTGGGTATGAGAGCCACTACTTAGCATAAGCCGATTTATGGCCCAATGCCGTTGCCAGCTATAGATGACCGTCCAAATGGCCTTCAGTCGGGTGGCGTCATTCATGCTGGGCTCAAAGACAATAACGACGACTAAGTGGAATTAATTTGCCACAGAATCTGTTTTTATTTTTGAGAGAGGAGAACAACACCATGAAGGAGATTTGACTGAAAAGATTCGAGTGGTACGGCGAATTAAGACTCTGAAGGATGCTCCAGAAATAACTAGGATTTTTAAAGGATTTTTAAAACCTTATAAAACCTTTATAAAACTCTTGTGACTTCGGTAGCTACCCGTAAAAATAAACAAATAGTGTAAATAGTGTTGGGCTTCTCAGTTGCTCATTTATCACTCACAATTACTCACTTATTCATTGCTCATTTTGCTCCTCATTCAAACCTCATAGATTTGCAATAACTAGCTTACTAAACTTTGGAATGCTTAAAAAGTTTTTGAATTTTCCTTACACTAGCGATCGTTTCCATGCAAACTATGATATAGTCGTCCGATTTGCATAAAATTAAAACCGAAATTCTAAAATAATAAAAAGTAGCCATATTTTAAAGATTAAAATAAGTAGAAAAACACCGAAGTTGTCATTTTTTCTATTAATTTCCGGATCGTTTCTAATCCGAAAATTAATGAAAAAAAAAAAATTTTAACTTTATTTCTGAATTAATATTAAAAAATTAAAACTTCACTCTTTTTTATTATTTGTTATAATTTTTCGATTTTCATAAAAATTAAAACTAAAATTTTTGACAAAATATGACCAAATGACCATAACTCAAAGAAGATAAAAATTTGTTGAAAAACAGCAAACTTATCCTTTTTTATTTTCTTGAAAAATTTTGCAATCGATTATATGGCAGCTATGATATAGTCGTCCGATCCATTCCAACTTATATAGCAGTAAAAGTAATCATTTTCAAAATTTATGCGTAGAAACGGACAGACGGATAGACTGATCGATTCGGCTGTTGTTGCTGATCAAGAATATGTATACTTTGTAGGGTCGAAACCGTCTCCTTCTCTGCGTTGCAAACTTCTGAATAAAACGATAAAACCCTGCAAAAGTATAACAAACTAATTAAAAAAGAGTAATACCTAGTTATAATGTATCTTGTGTGGGGTTGCTGCTGGTGTATAAGAAATCCGGCTCGAAAGACCAATGTTTCGGAGGAGTCGCCGTAAATTTATGTCGCACTCGATAAATAATAACAACTAAAAACTTTTGGCGTTTTACGCGATGTGCGACGAATGTATAAATCGTTGTTTTGAGCGTACTTTTCGTCTTCTTCAGTTGGCTTTCTTCATTCAGCTGTTCAACCTGTTCTGTTAATTAAGCTGTCAATCCCAAAAATATCAGACAAAGCCACCTGTGCCACTCTGCCAAGTGCCCCATAAGCTAATACCAACAGCAAGGAGCACGCAAGCGTTTTGATGTTTTAGGGTCGCTGTGGCTCGGCTGCTGCAGATGTGGATGTGGATGCGACAGATAAGACATGCATTATGGCGGTACACAAATATAGAGGGGCGTACTAGTGTATCCATATCTGTATATCTCTGGGGCGTTGGAGCACCGCTCGAATGGCATAATCGACGGTGCAGCTTCCGCGCTCTCGACATAACGGATCCGGATACTGGAGACGCCAGCGGAGGTATGGATGTATTGCTGCTGCTGACAGGCAACTTCCTGTTATGATGACAGCAGTTATGCTGCTGCTCACAGAACGTCCTCCGTTGCTGCTGGAAAAAGTTCCTAATTAGGCCGTCGGGCGTTTTTGAGTGGGCGGTGCAAACAAAATTAAAGCTGAAAAGTTTCCAGTTGTGCAGCTAATTGCATTTGGAGTTGCTGCTGGCATATTGCTGCGGATGATAATGATTTCTTAAGAATGATAAGGCTGAGTAGCTTTTAGTTGATGATTTTCTCCTACTGAAACCGTTGGCAAAGTTATTTATAGTTCTTATTTACTACCAAAAAATGTATCCCTAACGAGAAGAGAAAGATGAAGCAAGATGCTTTTAAACACAGTCCACATTTGCCAATTTTAAACAGATCAATGCATCCACTTAATATAACTGGTAAAGGATCGAAACGTAAGAAATGATTTGCCAATTAGCTGGCTGAATAATTTGTGAGCAAGCACAATTCAGAAACTTGAGCTCGCAAGAATTACTTTGCACACCTCGGTGCCTAAAGCGAATTTTTACAAATTATTACCCTGGCAGCACTGCGATTTACTGAGATAGGCAATTCCCTTGCCACCCAGCAGTTGGAAGGGAAAAAGTCAAATGTGAATTTCCCCCTATGGAAATTTTGCGGTTCGCTGAATCGAATGATGCTGCAGCTAAACTGCATAAATTGAAGCGTTTTTGCCGAGCGCACCTTTCTTCACGTCTCATTAATTTCCACTGGCATTCCAAGTGCAGCGTGGGCGGCGCTTATAATTTATTGTATGTTTACTTTACACTCGAGCGCATGCGAAGTATGGAATGACTGACGGGCCAGCGAGCAGCCTGCAGGAATGGGCCACGCACCGATTGTCGGGCAGATTTCGCTCCGGCTTATGCAAATAAGAGTGCAGAAGATGCACCAGCTCCACGTGTGTATGAGTGAACTTGCATAATTTATGCACTGCAGTTGTTTTGAGCAGCGGGCAAAAAGTAATCTTTGTGCGCTCGAGAAGACAACCAATGTCCGCACACAGTGCGGACTCGACATCCTAAAGGTTTTTTAGATATTATCTAATACAGCCATTTACCTACTCCCAGAAAATTTGAATTGTCGTAGAATGGAAAAGAGAATGCACTTATTGCTAAAGTATTACAAATAATCATTCAGCATTCCATCAAACATGGTATTCAAAGTTCTACATTAGCTTAATCGATTATGCAGTAATGTTCCTAAAACTTCAAAGAAATAAAATGCGGACTGCAAAATAATTAATTTTTTGCCCTGGGAATCTGAATCCGTCAACCCAATAGCAGGTGGAAAGCTACCGTAAGGTTTCCTTCCGAAATTAACAAAGGAAAGGGAAACAAACAGAAGAAAAAGGAATTTAAAGGAAGTGAAACTCGGAAAGGCCGGGGAAAAAATTTTCGTGAGGATCTTGCCTTGTTGTAACTTGGACTGCATTGATAAAAATTGAAAATCGTAATATTATATTTTGGTCGAATAAGTAGTGTAAGCTTATTTTGCTTATAGCTTAAGAATAGTGTTATAATGTCAAAATCTTTTTAATACTAAACAGAAAAGATTGATAAAGTTTGAATTAACCAAAAATAAAAAAATCTAAAAATTTGACGGCTTCCAAAGAACGATTTTTTACGTTAATCTGCAAATCTGTTCAGACTTATTTGGATATTTTTTATAAGATTTTTTGTTTTATAAGCAAAATCTTAAATATCAACTAAAAATTCAAAATGTATGGCTTTCGGATAGAGCTGCCAAATTTCCAGTCGAATATTTAGAACATCATTTAAGAACACAAAGAATAGCATCATCATTTTTATTTAATTTCGTGATATCTCCGAGTACGGAAAACTTCACTGTATCTTTTTTACTTACTTTTTAATGCAAAGGATCGAATTTCGGTAGAGGTAGGGTAGCCATCTAGGAAGTAGTAATAAATCCGTGTAAAACCGAACAACTTCAATATAAATAATCTACCTGCCAAACTATCTGAAATGTGCAGGCTCAAAGGACCTTTAATTGTTAGACTGAGATGTACATCTTCTTGAATATCTAAAGCATCTTTGCTTCCATCGCATACTTTCTGAGGGTCGGACCTTTTGGCTGTCCGAAAATTGCAAATGCTTGAGCACAATATTATTATTATTATAATTTTCTGCCTGCCGAATTTTAAGTAGAAAGTTTATCCAACGAGGCACAGCCTGTCCATGCAGTTGTTTAAACTTGGCCCCAAAAAATGCTCCCAGGGGAGGGGGAGAGTGAAGAACTGCAGGAGGGTGAAGGACGAGGATAGAGAACTCAACAGCCGAGCACTTGAAAAAGTTCCAGCTTCCCAGTTGCAGCTCTCCAGGTCCACCTCCGTCTTCCATCATCGGGGCGCCACAGGTGGAGGAGGGCAGCGCACGGATGCCCAGATACAAAAACGAAAAGATACAAGTGTGTATGCGAATATTTCTGTATAAAAAAATGTGCACTACATAGAGCTAGCTGCCTGCTGTGCGCAGTTTGCTGAACTCAACTTGCAACTTTGTTGCCCTGGCATTTCGTGCTGTTTCTATTCTATAGCCGTTTCTGCCACGTTAGGGGTATGTTGTATGCATCGAGTGTATGTGTATGGGTTCTAGTTTAGCCATGACTACTCGAAAAATGTTACAATCCCTCTGAAATTTACAGAAAGTATACAAATAATTTAAATACCTTTTTCATTGCAAAAATTAATTAAAATTACCCTAATTTATCATTAGTCGTTAGAGAGACTAAAGGTTCTAGGAAAGATATGAACAGTGAGTAGCAGATATCTCATAGTCGGGAGGACTTATACAGTTTTTTTTTTCCATTTTATTGTTTTATTCCCCCTTTTGCGTCGTTTTTCGCGCACTTGGCTGTCGAATTTGTTGCTGTTGCCTCTGCCTGGCTCAACCCTTACTGCAACATTTTCAGTTGAATTTTTCTCCATTTTGTCGTAGTTGCTTCATGCCCCGATGCATTTGAACACTTGCAGTGCCGCCCTGGCTTGCATCTGCATCGAAAAATAAGAAAAAAGCAGCAGCTGACAGTATCCTGAATTTCAGAGGACATACGAGGGCACAAACTGCATCTACTTAATTTCTATAAAACCTTGCAGGGGGATTTGTTACCTCAAATAAAAAAAATATTCAGTATTTGTGTTCACAGCTAAATTTTAGAATAGGTTTGTGTCCTTGAAGGGTTTTCTGTCGACAACGTATTGCTTTTTAATAGATCATTGAAAATCATAGCACACAAATTTAACATGTATTAAAATTTTTTAAATACTTACATATATAATATATTTGCGTATTTAAAATCAGCAAAACAGTGTTTCATTTTATAAATAAAAAAGTATTTTAATTGCATTTCCTAGAAGAGCCAAAGATGCGTTTTTTTGCAACATGTATTGCCCCGAAATAATTAAAAAAGAAACAGTATCCCTTTTTACACTGCGGAAGATACTGACTAAGACAAAGGACACATGCGACGGGTTGCAAGATATTCTGACAATAATGTCGACGAAATTTTCTGCTGTTGCACACAACAATGGCGGAGCTGCAGGAAGAACAGAGGCAGCCAGCAAACTGGAACGACAATCGCCCACGGGCCCACACATGGCAGCAGCCACGCCTTCTCGGTTTTTCAGTATTTAGTTGGAGGGGGCAACACCTACAACAAAAAGACGGTGGCCACAGAAATGTAAGGAAAATGATGGGCCAAACAAGACAAAAACAAAAACAGGACGTGCCACGGTCACCATTTGTTGCGGCATTTTGACAATTTTGCCATTTAATGTGGCGCAAACTGTGGGTCCTGAGCAAAGGGTGTTGCAGAATAATGACTCGTGCATCTGGTGTCTTGTAGCTCTTCATACACTACCCACCCACACGACAAAACGAGAAATGATTACTCTTGGAGAACAAAGCAGAGTTTTGGTTAATTTAAGGACAAAAACATAATTTTAGACAACAGTTTGGATACTGATTCATTATAATGCGAAGCAGTTTCCGACTGATAATGTGTACATACTTATAAAGTGCTGTCCTCTCTGAAGAACACTTTGGGTGAACCGCAAGAACGAGGGTAATAGGTTCTTAGAAAATCTAGTTATCCTGCCACTGTTTGGATTCAATTTTCAGGCCGATTCTCTCACAACTTCGCCTCACTTAAGTGCATTCTGTGTAGCACTTACACTAAATCCCTTGTAACAAACCAAATTATGCTCAGGGTTGAACATTCCAAAGGGAGGCACTAAAGGCGGATGCGGTCCGGCTAGAAGCATGCCTACAAAACACAACATTTTATTGATTTGTTGCTCAAATTTGATCTTGTTCTCCATTCTTATGCTATTCTTCTCGTCCGTTCCTCCCTCGGATGGGATTTGATTAGATTTTTCAAGTACACACTCACACTCACACTGGCTCACTGACACACAAAAGCCACTCGTCTGTAGAATGTATCTGCGGTTGCCGAGCTGGGGGATCGGGGGGAGCACAATTTGGCAGATGTGGCGGAGAGCTTAGCTGTTGTCAGGGCTCTGTGTGTATTTTGATTTAATTTGCAATGCGCTACTCAAAGTGCATTTTCCTTTTGGGTTGGCATGCAATTTGCCAAATGTCAAATAGGTTAGGGCCAATCTGGGCTCCAGGCTGCCAGCACAATTGTCATGGCTGACAGTTGACAGGCCATTGCAAACGTTGTTTCTGCCAACACCCAAAAACATGGCTTCTCCCTCTGCGGCTGTGTGTGAGTTGTGCGTTAATTTAGTGTTGACATTTATGAGAAATGACCCTTTAAATGCTGCCGGGTTCAGCTTAGATTGATGTGTGCTCCATTCCAGCGTCTCGTCACCCCTGCGAAGCAGCTTCTGTTTCCAGCTTTCCTTGGCTTGGGAATTGGGGTCAAAAAGTCAAAAGTCAGGCGTAATTTGGTTTCCCATCACCACTAGCCTGCAGCTAGATGGCTGCGTGGCCCAGTGGTCGAGATGCATATGCACAGATAGGCTGCATGTCGGCCTTCGGAGACGACTGATAGTTGGGAGATAAATGGCATTCAATGGGACCACAGGATCGCACTCGTTGCTTGTGAATAAATTAAAGGTGTATCCTATCAATTTCATGAAGTTCTCAGCAGTCCTATCCTAATTGAAGAAATCAACAAGCTCCTTCAAATCAGAAACTATTGTAATCACTACGGAACTTTATGTATGCTTAGCGTGTTTGTATGCGTTGTGCGGCCAACAGTGCGTATGAGAATGTCGCAAACAACAACGCGATGAGAATGCGCCTACTGCCGGGGACCTTGGACCATTGGTGCCTGCCATGAGTGTAATTGGCCGTGTAATTGTGTTTGCCATTTCACATTTTGCCAGCCCCGAAAAGGTCACTTCTGATGTGTGTCCTGTGGCGATGCTGCACTGCATGACTAGCCGGGGCCTGGCAGACCCAATTAAAACGTCGTTCGAAAGTTTTTGGCATAATGGCCCTGTACGGAGGGAAACTGTTAATTGACGCGAAATGAATGATGAAAATCTTATAATGAAGTCGGCTCAGCTGAAGCGTGGCGAGTTTGGCAACTCGATAATGTGCAGAAGTCCATAATGACGGCTGTTCTTGGCGTTGTCAAGGTCGCCGCATAAGGCACCTATTTAAGTGATTGACTTGTCCCAGCCGACCCTATATATTTTTGAGTAAGTGCCCCTTGTCTGGCCCACTCTCAGATGGCTTCAAGAGCTCAAGCGTGGGCTGTCACACACCTGTCAAGCGGATATATTCAATGCGTGACAGTTCGAGGTGCGGCCCGGGCCGATATATTGAGCGCTTTCATCGAATATTCATGTCAGGCCTCTTTTTGATGGACGAAGTTTCGTTTAATTTCCATAAGTGATTTTATTTTCATGCATAAAAAGTCGACAAAGACTTCTGAGTTACGAATTACCATCAATCTAGACGTGCGTTCGCCAGCACCTACAAATTATAGAGGAGCATTTGCAATTTTTAATTATAAAACCCAGAAATAAAATAATGAATTAGAAATATAAAAGGCAACGGACTTTGTTTAAATCCAGATTAGTTAATAATTATGGGGAAAATTGAGGTAAATTGCTGAATTAAACCTACTTTAAAGTTGAAATGTGAACTTAAATAGTTTGGATTCAAGTTTTAATATAACTATGACGGATAGCAAAACTTGTTATATATATATATATGAAAATGTATTACATTATTATGAAATTTTATTATTCGTATTTTATTTGGCCATATTTCAACGTCAATTTTAATTGTGATCTCTTTATTGTATGCAATTTATAGCATCCTCTTTAAAACCACTTCAAACCTAATCAATTAGTTCAAAAATATAAATTGTAGGGCCTAATATTATGCTTTATATTTGCACAAGACCTATGTGACTCCCACTTTATTTTTCGTTTGTTGACTCATAAGCGGGCAGGCAAACACTTAAAAGTTGCCGCTTTCTTTGATAAAAAATTACTCAGTTGTCAGTGTAGAGCACAGCCCATATATAAACACTTCTTATCGGCAACGAATTCAGAAACAAGCAACATGAGCGTCCAATTAACATTATGACATTTGGGCATAAATAAATTCCGTAAGATAGTGGCATTATAAACAAGTGATGCGTCTTAGGGTTTACTGGGGTTAACGAAGAATTAGTTAAGAATTGAAAGGATTTGACCGACTGGGCTAACCATTTTTATATAGTAAAATTATTACTAAAAAGAATTGCATATTAAATGTCCGTGGTGACCAACATTTCACTCATGAGACGACAGGACTGCTGTGAAAACTAGCTTGAGCTCTAGGGACTATTTAAAGGCAAAAGTTTAATAATATCAATACTCAGCTTAAGGAACAAGGAAGCTTCCCGCAGCCCTTTGCTCTTACCACCACTAATTTGATAATGGCGCCTCACATGGCTGCCATGTCAACGGAGCTATCCTATCCACTGCGATACGGCTAAGAGATAAGGAGGAAAAAAAGCAAAGGCGTCGACGCACAAAGCCAATTGGCTCGTTATCGGAACTGGCTGCTAGCTGCCTGACTGGCAGGAACCCCACCAGCTGTGATTTAGTCATAGCCGAAACCTTGCCGTGTTCACTTGGCGCTCCACGTCGCGTTCGTCCGTACTCGATTTCCGCACGCCGCCAAACCAGACTCGCCTCTCCGCGGTTATAAATAATAAGCCCATAAAACGGCCAAGTGAAGTTACCGAGATATGTTAAGCCTTCTGCCGGTGGTGTGGCTCCTTTGGGCCAGAACGCTGCCGGTGCAGCAGGCTGAGGGCCAGATTATTCCACTGCCTACCTTCTGCCAGGGCGCCAGGGAGCCGTGCACCTGCGCCGCCGAGGCAAACGTGGTGCGCTTCCACTGCCCGGATGAGTACGCCATGCTGCTGGAGGTCTCCGAGCCAGGAGCCTCGCTGTACCTCAGCTACTACGCCGCCGGCGAGCTGCACTGGCTGCCACGCTTCAACATCAGCGAGCTGGTGAAGATCGAGTTCGATGCCTACTCCTTCTGGCCGGAAACGTTTCTGGAGGACTTGCTGGACACCATGGGGGTGACGAAGGTGAAGACGGTCCTGTTTCGAGATCGCACCGCAGAGACAGTGGTCACGCGGGACGTCCTAAATGTGGCCGGCGGGTACCACAACTCAGGTCGGCCCGGAAACATCTCCACCTGGCACTTTGGAGCCCTGCCCGGCCTGAAGAAGTTCAAGTTCTACAGCGACGTGAAGGTGCTACAGGAGTCCATTTTCCATGGGTTCGACAGCCTTACCGAGCTTCTGCTCAGAGTGGAGGTATCGGAGCTACCCCATCTCCTGCTCTCCACAGTGAGTGACACCCTGGAAACCCTGACCATCGAAAGTCCGGGCATGGTTAAGTTCGGCTATCCACTGCTCAGCGAACTTAAGCAGCTGCGGAACCTGAGTCTGCTCCTCACCGACCCACAACGCGGCCGGAACGATCAGTTCCAGCCGCACTTCTTTGGGGCCATGAAGCAGCTGGTGGAGGTGCGCCTGGCACGGGCCACGGGAGAGGTCAACCGGAGGATGTTCAAGGGCACCGAGAAGCTGCAGCTCATCAAGATAAATGGCAACGAGGACCTGCTGGAGCTGCCGGGGGAGGTGTTCCGCGACCAGCTCAATCTGCAGACCCTCGACCTGTCGTGCAACGCCCTCAGCCACTTGCACGATGACGCCTTCCTGGGCCTGGGCAATCTCACCCTTTTGGATCTCTCCAAAAATAAACTGACTGACTTATCGAGGTGAGTGAGCGAGAGGCCATTGTTTTCGTCGCTTGCTTTCGCTGATTAAAAGATGGCCCGTCGCGCGATAGGGTCCGACTCGAGACTCGAGACTCGAGAAGTTGCGGCCAAAGTAATTAATCGATTTCCACCGAGTCTTCTCCGCCTTATCGCTGTGGTGCGGCTGCTGCTTTACTTATCAGTTCCGAGCTCCGGCACGGGCGATAGCTCGACGAGCGTTCCGTGTCTCTATCGACAGCCGAGTGGGGTTATCAGCGTTCCATCACCTGGATACTAATTGCAGAATAATACCTGATTTGTGTTTAGCAATCAAGCAACCAAACATTGTGTATGCCCAACATTAATAATTATTTATCGCAAGAGCCCTTTAATCCCCTCCCAAGTACAGATAAAAAAGAACAAGAATTTTGGTCATAAAATCGTTACCATTCGGTTACGAAAGTAGCGCAAGCATTTTTTTTGGTTTTCTTTTAAGGGGGTCTTCTCATTCAAAACCCGTTTTTTGGACCCTTTTTAAAAAAATTCTTATTTGAAAACGCAAAGAACAATTTAAAACTTTTTTTATTATTTGTATTAAAAAATGATCAAAGTAAATAAAAAAATTGTTTTTGCCTCGATACGAGGGCTGTTCAAAGAGTAATGAG
>JAEIIJ010017317.1:0-55805 GCA_018904815.1 Drosophila ogumai | reverse complement strand
TGAAAACTTTTTCAAATCGAAATGATTGCTAATTTTATTTAGTAGTTATATCATTATATTGTGATTTCTTGTAATTTTAATATTTTTTCAAAATAGTGAAACTGTATTTTAATTTTAAAATGTAAACTTTATTAACACAGAAAAAGCTTTTTAATTTAAATGATTGCTTTTTACTTTATAATTTTAAATTAATCATATTTTTTTTTATATAGATTTTCTTAAAAAAAAACTATCATTTAAAAATATCGATAAATATGGATTTCTTCTACAACGATAAATACCAGCAACGCAGTTGTAAGATTTTCCTGTTTTAACTGAGGTGGTCACTCTAAAGCAAGGGCTGCCTTGGCGCTAGAAATAAAGTGTCAAATTCAGTCGAATACTTAAACTTCATTAGAAATTCCAACGCGTGACTAAACCAAAATGGCTCAGCGCGTGGAAATTCCATGTAAGTATCTACTCAGTTTGGCCAGAACTGAAAAGGCGAGTAGTTCTGGCAAAGAGCACTGATGCACCGGTTGTTGCAGAAAAAAAAGAATTGCGATGTTGTCTGAATATTCCCGTTTTGCAGCTCAACAAAACTATTACTTCAAGGACTCTGTGGCCTACACTGAGGACCACATTCCTGTGCAGAAGATCTACATGTACGGCTTGCCGCCGCAGGTATGTAGTTGCTCATCAGTTAATCTCCTGGTTCGGTTCTATAATCCAATCTTCCCTTCGCTTAGCTAAACAAGGCAACTTTGGAGGCTCACTTTGGCATGTACGGTCATGTCCTGCGCCTGCATATCTTTAAGCCGAGAAATGTGCCGAGGAATGTGCCGCCCCATGTACGGCCATACTCTCACACCGGCTACGTGTTCTTTGCCCAGAAAACGGATGCTGCCAAGTAAGTACCGTGGGTAGAGAGGAGCTTTAGTGCACCGGTCACGCCTGACACCTCTCGCTTTCTTCCCCAGGGCCTTGCATAGCCGCATTCATCACCTGAACGGACTCAAGTTCCATGTGCAGGCCAGCGATAGCTGGCATCAGCCGGATGCCTACGGAATGCCCCGTCACTTGCCGGTATACTTGCCGAATACGAAGCCACCGCCGCCGCCGCCCGTTATGAGCCTGAACGACCATTGTCTGGAGAATATAATGATGTATCTGCAACTGCCAGATCAGATTCATTTTGCCAGGACTTGCCTGCGCTTCAGGGCTGTCTACCAGATGGCCACTGCCAGGCTTCACAAGTTCGTGGACTTGTCCCAGTTCGGAACTATGACGGTGTGGGATATGCGAGATTTCTTTAGGCTATCCGGTGCCTATGTGAATAAGGTATTTGGCCTGATGCCCAAGACTAACGCTGAGCGCCTCTGCGACTTTCTGGCCAACAACTGCCGAAATCTCAAGACTATGATCGTTTTCGGCGGCAACACATGGTCCGGGCGCAACATACAGAAGGTGTTCGGCAAAATGAACCAGCTGGAAACGCTGCATATGCCCATGTCGAATATCAATGACCAAAGTGTCTTGGGGCTGCGAAATCTTCACAAGCTGAAGACGCTGGATCTAAGCAGCAATACCTTTATAGGCAAAACCCTAGCCAAGTTGCCCAACACCATCGAGTCGCTGACGCTGAACGATTGCAGGTACCTCGAGGTCGGCTACCTAAGGACGATCCTCAAGACCTTCCACGGCCTAAAAGAGTTGAGCATGATGAATGTAGATCCCCATGGGTTTGAGATCTACGAACAAATCATCGAGGAGAAATGCTGCTTGGCCCTGGAGACCTTGCGAATTACGGGTTATGGTTACATCCATTACGAGTTTGTAGCTCAGATTCCCAGCCTGAAGAACCTATCGATCGTCATAAAACGAGGACTGCGCAGCCAAATCTTTGAGCAGCTGGCGGAGCACAAAGCCAAGCAGCTGGAGCGCTTGGAGGTCTTTGGGGTCGGCCTTGTCGACCACAAAATGCTTCTTAACATTGCCAAATTGAGCGAATTGAGCGATCTCAAGCTGCCGCGAATTCAGAGCTACGCGACTCTAGCAGATGCCTTTGGCAGCAACGGTCTCCAGAAGCTGGAGCGATTAGCCGTAAGCCGGTCGGAATGCTTCAACGAACAGGCAATCCTAAAGCTTTTCAGGGCATGCCCCAAGCTAAGCTGCCTCAAGCTGGAGGATTTAATCAACTCAAGCGAACAACTTGTCTGGGACATCGTGTCGTGCGTTCAGCAGGAGATCGCCAATAAGGATATGCGGCGCAAGCTGCCCATCGACTTGTGGCACGTGCCCTTAAATCTTATGCTTGTAAGTAGTGTTTTTTATTTAATAATTATATATATCAAAGTTATCTCGCTAAGATATGGGTTTCTTCCTCTCAATAGACACCCATACCAAGTAGTTCCTCTTTTTGGTGAAACTTGAGGGGGTTAAACACATAAAGTACATTCACAAGTTAGGAAAGCGATTCATGCAAAGTCCCCCCTTAACATAGCAAAGAGCAGAACCTTAATCAAAGATTAATCACTCATTTCGCCGAGAGGCAATCATAAATGATAAGGTTCGGGTTGACGTACAAATCCAAACAGACTTTGAACCCAAAGTTCGTTGGAACTAGAAAGCTACGAAAGATTTTCAAAGCAACAATAATTATAATAATATTACTCCGTTTGCATTTATTTATTTAGCGACAAAAATCTAGACATTAAAAAGGTCTCGAGGTGAAATTCGTATAAGGGATTCGTTTCTTAATTTTGATCCAGGACCCCTGTTGTGTTTACACCATCCTTTTCCAGTATATTTTGAGCTATCTCAGACATTTTGTCATTCAAAGCCTTGCTACTTCTGGAGGTGGCGGCCTGCAGGTTCTTGATAACCCGCTCCGATGCCTGAATGGTCAGCGCCTTGGTCAGGTCAATCTCATGCTGGGCGGTGGGCAGGTTTAGCTTGACGGCGCGCGATGATCGCGACTGTGTGACGACCATGGAGTATATGTCTATGGCGGCGTTCGCCAGCCGGGTGAGCAGGTACTGCTCGTGCACAATGTTCTTGTTGTAGCGCAGCAAGAGCTCCTCCACGGACTGGCCAAAGAGGTCGATGCAGTGGGCCGTTTTCTTGGCATATGGCTGCAGTTCGTCCACTACATGGCCACTGAGGTCTGTGCCGCCCAGGCCCACCGTTGAGGCCGCCCGCTTGGAGGCCTCCTTAAAGATCAGGCCTAGATTGGCGGCGGGATTCTTAAAGGCGCGCTGCAGCTCCTTCAGATGCGAGCCTGCATACTGGATGCCCGTCAGGGCAATGAACAGCCGGAGAATGTCGTTGGTGCCCTCGAAGATTCTGAAGATCCTCAGGTCGCGCAGCACTCGCTCCAGTCCAGTGTCCACCATGTAGCCCATGCCGCCCAGTATTTGGATGGCCTCGTCGCACACATACCAGGCGCTTTCCGAAGCATAGATCTTGGATATCGCCGCCTCCAAATGATAGTCCTTGCTGCCGGCATCCATGTTCTGTGAGATGGTGAACGCCATCGACTCGGTGGCATACTGAAGGATGCTCATTTGGGCCAGCTTCTCCTGGATAGAGCCGTACGTTTTCAGTTTGTGCCCGAATTGCACCCGATTGTTGGCGTGTGCCGTGGCCAGTTCGATGCACTTCTTCATGGTTCCCGACAGCGTGGCTCCCATGCCGAAGCGACCATTGTTCAGGATGTTCATGGCCACCTTGAAGCCATCTCCCTCTTTGCCCAGCACATTCTCGATGGGAATCTTTACGTCCTCAAAGTAGACCTCGGCCGTGTTGGATGACTTGATGCCCATCTTCTTTTCGGGTGGACCACTGGTCACGCCACCAAAGGATCGCTCCACAATGAAGGCGGTCACTTTGTCCCGCTTCTCGCCCGTCTTGGGATCCACCTGCTCGGTCTGGGCAAAGACTGTCATGATTTCGGCAATGCCGCCGTTGGATATCCAGATTTTGGAACCGTTCAGCACGTAGTGCTTCTGGTCGGCGCTCTTGACGGCGCGACAGCGAATAGAACCTGCGTCGGATCCGGAGCTAGGCTCTGTGAGGGCAAAGGCCGCGTACACCTTCTCGGCGGACACCTTCGGCAGATACTTCTGCTTCTGTTCAGGAGTTCCGTACAGCAGGATTCCCTTGAAGCCGATGCTCTGGTGGGCACCAATCGTAATGCCCAGTCCCAGATCGTTGGCGCCCACAATGGCGCACAGGCGTCCGTACTGGGTGTTGTTTAGGCCGAGGCCGCCGTAATCCGCTGGTACCTGGATGCCAAAGGCACCCAGCTCCCACAGGGCTTCCGCTGTGGTGTCGTCCATCTTGGCGTTGGCATCGTTTCGCGCGGCATCGTTGACCTCGGCGAAGAAGCGCTCGAAGGGGTCCACCAGACTGTTGGTCAGCTCCTTCTGATCGGTGGTCAGTACGTCCGGGTAGGGGAAGACTTGGTTTGCCACCAGCGATCCTCGGAATATGTTGGCCATAAACGACTCATTCTCGGTGGACTTTGACTTCTCCTGCTGGCTGCTGGCTAGCCTTGGAGTGGCCACTGCCAGGCGGCGGCAGGATGTGGCAGCACCACCACTTACCGCCACCAGCTTGCTGCTGCTGCTCAGGATCGTGTTTCTCCACATAATTGCTGCGATTGGTCAAGTGTTTTGTTAATTCGCCCTTTGGACCATGGAAGTCAGTGTGACCGCATAGCCAATCATCTGTTGCGTCGTTGTTATCGTCACCTTGACCAACATGCATTTAGTTGGTATTTTCACCCACAAGTTGTGGTATTTTTTATACAGGGTGTTTCGGTTCTTGATTTTGGGTATACCTTAAATTATTTATTTTACACATTACTTTAAAAACAATGTAATAAAAAACAAAATAAAATATTTGCATTGACTAAGGTAAATACCTAAATACAAATATTTTATTATATGCTTTATATATACATATTTTAGATTAAGTAAATAGCTGCTTAATACAAATTACAAATATTTTATTAGTTTGACCTTTATCCATTTTTTTTAAATTTTATTTTCTTTAAAGTAGTCACAAGTTGCAGTATTCTTTATAGAATGCATATTGGTTTTTTAATTTTATGTTTATGTTTACAACATTTAATTTTCTTTAACACTAGTTAGTTTTTCATTCCTATAAAACCTTAATAAATTATTTCTAACTTATTCAATACAACTATTTTATTATGTGGCACTTACTACATTTTCTTTCTAAAATTTAAAATCTTAAAAATAAAAAAAAAAAAATCCCACATCATCTTGCAGAATTCAGAAAAGTTTCCAAAGGATATTATTCAACTAGAGAACGAACGCGATGGTAACTTATTCAATCCAGAAGATTTCGATGATTATGCTTTCGACCCGGAAGACTTGGACGAGGATACAGACGACGAATTCCAATTTGAACAAGACATGTACGATATGGGCTTCTTGAGTGACGACGACTACGACGACTACGACGACGACGACGATGATGTCTACTTCTACGATGGCGATGAATATGAGTACTTCGATCTGGGCGTAGCAGGAGGATATGTTCATCCTTCGTGGCCCTACGACAGTGATGGCGATTTTATTGGTTTCGGGCTGATGGACGATGATTAGGTGAATTGCCTTATATTTAGAAAACTGTATACTTAGTCTAATATTTCTTATTTTAATATTTTAGGTGTATTCCCTAATTGTCCTACAATTAATTTATCAAACGTTTTTGTTATTTTCTATGCTAAAAATTCTAATAATAAGAAAACATCTGAATTTTTGACTGGAAAAATGCTAAAGGAATGAACCTTATGCATGAAATTTTTGAAGATAATCTTATTATAATTTTTATTCTCTTGTGAATTTCACTATTGGTTTTCAAATGAAATAAAATGTTTTGGTTTTCAAATTTAAAGATGGGATTTTCCATTTCTGGCGTTTTTGTTCCCAGTAAAGCAGGCTACGCTGAATCGAATAACGGTAATATCGATAAATATTATTTATAAAATGCTCTTCATTAGGTAAACAAATATATTATTTACCATAATTAAAATATATTTTGGACTAATTTTCTAAGCAATCTTTTTCTGTTTTAATTAAATTCTAAAGCTTCATTTTTGGCTAATTTTCTAAGCATTCTAATTTTTGTTTGAATGAAATTATTGCCCTATTTTCTAAGCATTTGCCAAGTGTTAGTCAAATTCCAAATCTAAATAGGTGGCTGTTATTAACATTTTTTCCTTTGCTTGCTACTTTAAAAATAGTTTAGCTTTTTCCCTTTCGAAACTGTATTTGAAAACGTTTTACCTTTGCGGTGCGCGGGAATCACACAATTTCCGGCATCCTTTCCGGGCGACCTTCGCTGCAGGTGTTTCCCTCACATTCGCGGTGAGCGGCCAACCACCACCCACAACCACACTTGACTCCAGTGGCCATCACATTAGCAGACAAGTCTGCAGCTCGTGGGAGCTCACCACATTGGCTTAATGGCAGTATAAAGGGGCCAGCGACGATTTAACTTTTCAACCTGCTGCCATAATTTCCATGATAATTGCCAAGGGTTTGAAATGGAAATTTATAAATCAATAAATTTTAGTGCTCCATGCAGGGTGTCCTTTCTTCCCCCCCATTGCCTAGCCATAATTATACACGTTGACGTCTGTCCTGGCGCCGTGGACTGGCTTTTGTTATTGTTTGCACTGAAAGACGTTGCCCGGGGCTCTCATAAAGCCGTCAAATGCGGCAGTGCAGTGAGAGAAATAGTTTGTTTCTTTAGATATTTTACATATTTATTATTTTGGTAAATAAAATTGAAATTTATATATATATGTAGTTTAAAAACAGATCTGATTTATATGGAAAATTAAACCTAATTTCCAGAAAACTTTAATCCAAAACGCCTTAAAAAATGTTTTTATATCTCCCCCGCCGCTTGAATTTTCTCACCGTGCACACCTGGGGCCGGCGGCAGTCCGCACGGAAACCAAAAATCCAATAAGCCATCGGTGTGTGTGCGAGAGACCGGGTTTGGGTTTCAAGCCTTGCGTGCTCCCCGAAGACTTCGGTTCAGATGTTTAGTTCGCATTCGCCACCCGTTAGTTGAAGTCGCCCCCGAACACAATGGCCAAGTTCAGTCCGCACCAACTGTCGAATCCTCGGGCGAATGTCTTTATACTGGTCAATCTGGGATGCGAGATGCTCTACGTGATCGATCAGCGGCTAAAGGCACAGCAGATCGCACAGGATAAGTCGATTCAAGGTGGGTGTATATGGTTATTATACTTTCTGGGTTAGTTATAAATAGGAGTATATGTATAAGGTGGATAATTCCTCCTTGTAGGCGCTTTTTGGCTTGGAGGAGTCGCTAGGTTTACGTGTCCCTAGTGTGGGAACATTTATCCAAGGAAACCTTATATTGTTGAATATTTTGCAAAGAATTAATTTAAGTTCATACACTGATAAAGGAAATTAAATATTTTTTTAAGATTTAAATAATAAAAATAAAAAATATATATAAGAAAATATAATATTAGAAAATGACTTTAATCTCAAATGGAGATCGACCAAAATTTTGGAATAATTAACTCGAATTATAATTACAGAAAGAATCACAAGGTATTTTTAAAATTAATTGGTTTTTGTTTTATTTATAAAAATAAAAACAAAAGTTAGAATGTGGGCAATGTTTTTAATTTTTGTGTTGTTCTTGATTTAACAAGTATTTTGGTAAGGTTTTAAGACTTTTTCGGTCTCAAATAAAAACGTTTCTCATTCTTATTTCAAACTCTTTTAGATTTTAAATCTAGAACTTAGAATGCAAAAATATTTGAATTTTAAATGTAGAACTTAGAATGCAAAAATATTTGAATAAAAAACAACTTAAAACAAGACTCAAATACAAATACAAGAAATAGTCACGATTTTATAACCAAAATTCTGAATTTTTTTTGAGTGTAGGAAATCATAAATTCAAGAAATCTTAACCTCCATTAATTCCCCATCAAGTTATCCACGATGTGACCACTGTGCTTCTGGAGCCCAAGTTCATAGACTCCCTGTTGAACGGCTCCAAGCACAGCAACGCCCAGCTCCTAACCTCCGAGCACTGCAAGTTCATGCTTAACGATATCGCCACCTGCTCGCTAATGAGACTCGACGAGCAGTCGATGGCCAAGCTGTGGAACCTCATGACCGTGGTCTACAAGTGGCAGTTGTTCGTGTCCCGCCACCAGCACCACCTGCTGGAGATCACCTTCCGGCACTTGGAGGCGGTCAACAGGTTGTACCCAGATGCCAGGCGACACATGCTCATTGACTTTACCAAGAACACGCTGCTGGACTTTTGGAATGCCTGCGGGGAGGAGGCCCAGCTGTCCATCTACCAGACGAACAGAGCCTGGCTGCAGTGCTTCAACACGAAGATCTCGCTGCTGATACGCCTGGGCTTCCAGGCCATGGATGGAACCTTCATCAAGGAGGTGGATCAGGAATACTTTGCGGATTTCGTGCATACGGCAGGGGATAATATCTATGTGAAGAGTGCCGAGCAGCAGCAGAGGGATCGAGAGCGACAGCGGCAACGGGAGCCCAACAGCATGGATCAGTTGGCGGCCCAACTGAACATCAATTCGTCCAGCGGCGGCGAGGATCTGCAACCCATCAATGCCCGTCAGTTTCAGCAGCAGTTCGAGCAGGCTTTCGGCAGCGTACTCTTCGATGAACCCTCGTCAACGGGCTGCGAATTTGTTCAGCTTCAGCCCACGAGTCCGTCCTCGTTCTCCAGTGAGGCCAGGGGATCGGCTCTCAACCAGAACCTGCTGGATTTGTACAGCAAAATGCCTTAGGAGAGCGTTCGTTCAGTTACAAAATATTGTATTTCTCGTTTAGTTTTGAGTTGGTTTTCTTTCTTTTCTTCTTGTAAAATAATTATAAAAACGACCTTAGTAGTTCTCTTTTGTTTTTTGTTTTTGTTTTCATCGAAGACATTGTTGTGATCAAAAAATAAATCAACGTTAAGAACTTTGAGCTTAAGACTGGTGTGAAAAATGTGTGGAGAGGAGAGGCTGGGTGCGTGTTTAAAAAATAGAAATCGAAAATATATGTATAATCAAAGGTCGAAATGTACAATTACAAATATAAAAGTTTCGGTTGTGATCCGTGATCCTCTCATTCTCTCATCTCGCTGCTACAGACTTATGGCAACAACAAGTGTGTTTAGTTATCAATTACTCCTCGCGTTTGTGTAATACAATTCTTGCAGTCAAAGTTAGCAAAAGGAAAAGTTCGTCCGTGTTGTTGTGGTTGTTGTTGGGTCAGATTACATCTTCGCCTTGAGCGGCACTGCGTCCACCATGATATGCAGCGCCATCTTGAGGCACTCCTCCGCCGAACTGATCTGCTCGCAAGGATAGGCAGCTCCGTATTGCGTGAGAAAGTCACAGTACTTGCGATAGTTGCTCGCCGCAAAGTCATAGTTGTAGGCGCCGAGGGACTTCATGTCCGTATCGTCAGTCACCGATGGCACCGTCGCCTTGTGCGGCATGCGGCCAAAGGTGGGGTAGTCCAGCTCGCAGCCCTCGCATTTGCAGTCGAAGCGATACTGCATGGACAGCGTGTCCAGTCGCTGCTGCTTGCTGAAGATGGCAAAGTGGGCGCTGTGGGACGAAGGAGGGTTAGTACATCTCAATTGTAAATTTTAAAAATATTTAAAACTAACCCGTAGTTGTCATAGAGCACATTTCCCGCCTTAATCGGTCGCAGGACAAACAGGTACGCCTTGGTGCCCTCGTATATCCGTAACGTATTCGGCGCACACGAATGGTTGAGCATCGAGAGAAAGGCATACGCTCCGGAGGAGTGCGTCTGATCATCCTTCGTCTCGTTGACCTGCTCCACCAGGTCAATACCATGCATATTCGAGGGCGATGTCTGCAAGTGCCGGAAGAGTAGATCCGTGAAGAAATTCATCCCCTCCTCGCCGCCCAAATAGTCCTTGAGGGGCGTGTATTCGATAATAAAGTGTTTGAGCACGGCACAGACAACGGAGCGCTGGAAGAGATCGGAGACGGAGCGCAAGTGCTGGTTGGTCACCAAACCGTGTATGGCCCGATATTGCTCCTGCCGCGTCAACTGCCCATAGTCCAGGTCAAAGGCGCACTTGTGCTGGTTTTGCGGCTGATCGCAAAACGTCATCAGCTCCTCGATGCTGGGGAACAGATCCAAGGCGGCCAGAGTGGTGCGCAGGGCAATGCCATGGATCTTGTTGAACATCCGGTGCAGAAAGTCAATGATCGGACACTCGAAGCGGTGGTAGGTGGACGTGGCCTGCTGCTTGCACTCCTCCGAGCAGAACATCACGGAGCAGCAACTGTCGCAGGGTATGAGGGTTAGGTAGTTCTCCCGCTTGCAGGTGGCGCAGCGGATGTACCGCATGGGCGGAAGTAGTGTGGAGCAAAACGGTTGCTCAACGGCCACCATATCGCCAACGACCAGGTCCCGGTTGGTCACCACAAATCGTCCCTCGTCGGCGGACTCGCGCAGCTCTAGGCAGTCTGCGATATGCGGCACCTGGGCGTGCGGATCGAAGCTGAGCTTGAACTCGTAGGGCACCACGTCGGGTGGCTGCTGCTCCAACAGCTGCTGGCAGTCCCGCTCCCGCTTGTCCAGCTTGTGACTCAGCCTGGCCGGATAGTTGGCCGTCCGTGCCAGCTCGATGTTGGCCAGGCACTCCCGGTAGCGCTTCCACTCGAAGAGGACAGCCGACCGGTTGGCATAGCCTATGGACAGGTGCTCCGAATTGGGCTCCGCGTAGCATATGCTTTTGTTGTACAGCTCCAGGGCCTGTCGGAGGGGAAAGGGGGGTTAGGTTTCGATTAGCCAGAAGGCGCGTCGCCATCCCTACTCACCTGAAAGTATTTCCTGTTCTTCAGCGAGAATTGCTCGTTGCCGAGCATGCGAAACTCCACGCTCCGCTTGTTGCACTTGTCCTCGCGCAGCGTCACATTCAGGAAGATCTTCTCCATGTACTTGAAATCGATCAGCGCCCGCTCCACAAAGTCCACCTTGCGGTAGTTCTCCTTCAGCTCGTTGAACTTGCCGGATATGATGCCGATCAGCTTCCAGTCGTTGAGCTTCTTCACCAAATCGTCGCTCACGTCATACACGTCCATGTTGTGCTCCATTCCCGCTTCCCTTCCCGCTACCAATCGTCCCTGGGGGCTTTCTCCGGTTCGGATCGGATCCTTCGGTCCGCGTGTCGACGCCGCCGCCTGTTTTTTTCAGCCGGAAAATCGGTTTGTTTGGCCCTCTGCCGCTGCCGCAAATCCGCTTGCTGGCGCACGTGCTGACCGGTAATTAGCGATTTCACAGACAATTTATTGGCTTGGCAATGGGGGCGGCGAGTGTCCGTGTCCGCAAGGCGATTTAAAAGTTTTTTATTTTTTCTGGCCAATCCAATAGGGATGTGCAAAATATATCAAAATATTAAGTATATCGATTAGAGCTGAAAATAAAATCGATTGTATAATCGTCTAATCGATTTTATCAATTATGCGATATATCGATATCAATTTGCATCCAAAAAGTTGTAGGCACATCCTTTTTTTTTTTTTATTTATTTAAAATATTATTGAGAGAATTACAATTTATATATCCTTTCTTTTAATGTAAATATTTGTATATAGAGTGTAAATGTATACGCTTGCAAACTCTTGGAAATGTTAAGTACCAATTTGAACATTTCTGATTATTATTATTCTTAATTATAATTTGTAATCTTTTAACAATCCAAATTTTCGGAGTTTCTACCTTGTTCCGTTACTGATGGATTTAATTAAGGATTTTAAAAAAGGCGCACAATCTGGCATAAACTGTTATACAAGGGTTTAAGACATTGATAAAAGGGTGGCAGCGCTGGTCAGATTGCTCTTTGGCGGAAATTTTAAATTATCTATAAAAACGGACTATAGGTGATTAAATGGTCGAAGTATTTTTCTCTTAAAATATGAATAATAATAAAACCACGTTGTTTTAATTGAGATCTAATGCAATTATTTCAGAAATCAGATTATAATCACTCCTTTGGTATAGCGAACGTAGCGCGAATTTCGTCCGGAGTCTTGCCCTTTATCATATTGGCCACTGTCTTGCAGGTGGCAGTGAGTAGTCCCTGGATGTTCAGGTAGTTAGCAGCCAGAATCAGCTCGAAGAGGGTGCCCTGGTCGACGTTAAAGAACTGGACGTCCCACGGGCAGAGATCGTCGGAGCACTTTTCCATGCTGTCGTCCTCCTCAATCACTATTGGATCGTCCTTGTGGTAAGTGGCCCAGCTAAGCACCATCCTTAGGATCATCGAGCTGACGTTCGGCAGCGGAAAAACGCCGCAGTCGTCCAAATCACCCAGATCCTTGAGAGCCGTGCGGACTGTATCCGAGCACTTGATGACCTCCAGGTCAATCAAGAAGATTTCCTTATCAGAGGACTCCAGACGAATGGTGGGCATGCTGAAATAAGAAGTTCATAACTTGCTATTGGTGAAGAGGATTAATTAGTCCTACTTGCTTTTCTAAGTTTTTTTTTTACAGAGAAAGTTGAACAAAATTGTCTCTTGTTTCGGCCACAGCACAGTTTTAGTTTCCACTGAATAATATTCTGCTTTTTTAGATTTATTTCTCAAAGGAACACGAGCTTACGAGCTTCTCTGAAAGAAAAAAACTCAAGTCAGAAAAATGACATTCAGTGTCTACACAAATCAAGGAAAACTAAACAAAAACAAATTGGGGGGTGTAAGCACTGTAAGGCAATAAACTATCGCAAGTTTGAAATATTTGAATATTTTATTTATATTCTTAATTTTCAAATGGAACCAATATATAGAGAGAAACATAAATCTATTTGTAAATTAATATAATGGTAATAAAACAGCCAACTTAAGAGTACTTAGAAATTTCCTGGCTGGGTTGTAAGCTGTAATTTTTTTAATTTACTGTCGGATCTTACTGGACCTTTCATTTTAGTCATCCAAAACTTTAATATATACAAACTCTATAGCCACACTGTGTTTTTTAAATCATTCAGCCGATATATTCAGCAATCTCAGGGTCGAATGAGTGAAATTATCGAATATGCAATTTGTATGGCAACAGCTGTTTGCACCCGCCGATATTTTTGATCGTATAGGCTATGGGAATCCCCTGACTGGTCCACATTTACGTTCCATCTCGTCGTGTTAAGTCTATTTTTCCAAGTTCCACCAGCAGGCAGACCGGCAAGAGAACTGGCGAAATATCTGTTTAAAGCACCCCTCTGTTAGACACCGACCGGACCCCACTCGTTCAGTTCAAGTTGAAGGCAAGGGAATATTATTTTTAGCCAGTAGGCCACAGCTAAGTGGCACCCGTGTTGTGTCGGATTTTGAAAAAAAACTTGTTTTCGGCTGCCAGCACAAATAAATCAAATAGTTTCTAATCGTCAAAGCAGGTAAAAATAAACGAGAGTGGGTGTGCTCTGGCGAGTTACGAACTGATAATTTCCCTTAACGACAGCCATGCCCATCATTCGTTTGGAGTCCTCCGACAAGGAGATCTTTGACACCGACCAGGAAATTGCCAAGTGCTCGGAAACAATTCGCATTGCTCTCGAGGATCTCGGCGATGAGGCCGACAACAGTGTTCTCCCTGTGCCGAATGTCAACTCGCTGATCCTCAAGAAGGTGCTCCACTGGGCCACCTATCACAAAGACGACCCAATGGTGGCCGAGGAGGATGAGAACAAGGAAAAGCGCACGGACGATATTTCCTCCTGGGATGCCGACTTCCTTAAGGTTGACCAGGGTACTCTGTTCGAGCTGATCCTGGCAGCTAACTATCTGAACATCCAGGGACTCCTTGATGTCACCTGCAAGACAGTGGCCAACATGATCAAGGGCAAGTCGCCACAGGAAATTCGCGAAACATTCGCTTTGAAGAACGACTTTTCGCCGCAGGAGGAGGAGCAGGTGCGCAAGGAGAACGAGTGGTGCGAGGAGAAGTAATTATAGCCCTAGATTCAAAGGAGATTTTTGGCTGTAAAAGCTATTCCTGCAAATAATAAATTGTTCAGCAAACATTAATATGAATCAAATTATTTAAATTTTATAAACCAAAACCTTTCAACATTCATAGATATATATATAGACTAACACTAGATGCAAATGTATGTACATATATTTATAATCTAGGAAAATCTAGCATTCAGCTATGTACACAAGTACCATTTACATGGGATTTATAACAATGGAATGTAGGGCACTGCTTCATTGCAATAGGAGCGTAAACAGCTCCACAGCTTTGGACACGCCACTCATAATCAGACTTGCAATTTGGGTGAATAGATCCTTCATTTCGGTGCCCCCGAAGGTGCGCAGGAATCGGAACAGGAACAGGGCGGCCAGCACTATAAGAACGGGCTTCACAAGCGACAGCAGGAACCTGAAGGCGAAGACCAGCGCGTACCAAGAGATAACCAGCAGTAACACGTAGGCCACCAGCTCGCCCATTTCGGAGGGCATGGAAATGTTCTTGGTAACGAATTCGTGGAATAGAGCGCCCACCGAGGAGCTATCGCGGCAGTGGCCATCGTTTGGTCCAAACCATTTGCAGTTTTTTGATTCCATGGCCGAGTATTGGGACTGTAATGAGAATTTATTTTGTTATTCTTAGAATACAACAATATATGTACATTATACTGACGTGGGTCTACGATTTGTCTGGTTATTACTTCTGTCTGATATTTCAGTCAAAGCTCACTGGGTTGCGTGTGCTTCCTAGAAATTCGATTTGTAAACAGAAATTTGAATTGCGAAAATCAGCTGTGTAGGCAGCAGTATGACCGCATTTCGATCGCAGCGAACAGCTCAGCAGGGTGTATTGATAGCAAGGTGGCGAAAGCTTAGCATTTTATTATTTAAAAAAGGTATAAAATATTTTTCTATTTATATTAATTTTTTTTTAAACTAAATTTAAATTTAAAGCTTAGCGTTTTATTATTTAAAAAGCTTATACTATATTTTATTATAAAATACATTCATTTTATTTCCAACTAAATTTAAATTTAAAGCTTAGCATTTTATTATTTGAAAAAGTTATAACATATTTTATTTGTTATTTATTTAAATTTTCATTCCCATTTAGTGCTATTTATACATTAACCAGTTTTATAATTGTTAAACCAACTAAACTTAAATTAAATTTAATTTTAACCCTTGAATTTTTTTAATATTTGTTCATGAATTGAATAAATAATTAAATTTACCCTCACACGACTTTAATCATCACAACGGCAAGTGACCTTTAGCAGGTCGATAATTGCAAATATTTACACTCATCGCATGGAAAAATAAATTGCCTTAAAATAATAATTATAATTAAACAATTGAAGCCCTTAAAAAAGCTTTAAAGGAAAAATAAATATTAATAAATCTCAGAATTAATTGAATTGGTCTTTGCTTTAAGCAACTTGGGGTTATTGAGACAAACGTTTATCGTGCATTAATTACTTTCCCTTAAGACCTAAACGATTACTTTCGCTCAAACTTTAGTGGGCTAAAGTTAACCTGGCCGTAAATCTTAATGTAGCGACCTTTCAACTTCGCTGCTGTGCATTGAACTGGCTGAAAATGGCCAAGTCCCAGCCATTCCCCAAGGCCGTGAAAAAAAGAAGGTAATAACTGGCGAGAGAGCATGAAACTGATGCCATGCACACACAAAATATAAAAAAAAATATAATAAAATAAAATACAAAACAAGAAAAGAAGCTTACTTTGGAAAACCGAAGTTTGCATACCCTTTGAATTCAGAATATATTTTAACTAAGCCAAAAATGCAGTTATTTTAATTTGGAAATCTTTTCTATGTTAGTTTTTATTGGCTTAAGAACTTAGGGTAGTAAATTTAAAATTTGAAAATTTATTTTCTTAATTCGATTTTGCAGAATTTTAATAATGTAACTAATTCCTTAAACAATTTTGAAAAAATTGAGTATATTTGGTCAGAAATGACTCCTTCACTACGTGCCAGGGTAACAAGAGAAAACAAGCCTCACAATAAGCAATTTCCTTTTCCTTTGAGCTGCTCGGCTCTCGGTTCAACGTACTGCAGATACTACCTACTTGTTACTCGTGAAGGAATCGCATTTTAATAGCAGTCAAATCGCCCGCCCACCCGGCACACAAATTGGAATAAATGAGGCTCGCCCAAGCGGGGCTCTGTTTTCTGGCCATGATCTCTGTGGGTGTGAAATCCCTGAGTACTGCGGGGCCCAAGGCGATTCCCACCGAAAATGCAGTTTCATTGTTCTTTCACTCTGTCAACTCGTTATTAGCCATGCTCTTTGGCTTCGTTTGAGCTTGTCCAGTCCAGAGTAGTGGACAGTGGACCAGTGGACAATGGTGCAAACAGATGTCCAACTTGGCTGCAGTTCCGTTCCGGTCCCCACTCGACAGGAAACTTTGGCAAAGTGAACTCGACTTGATGCATCTGACAGACTGACTTTGACACAAAGCCCAGCAGGACATATGTGCATACGGTGGGCACTATAAATAACACAGGATCCCAGAGTAACAATGTGTGCCGGCAGTGATGCTAAAAACCGTATGCAGTTCAAAAAACAATGCTGCTAGATTGAAGTGAAGGAAACCTTGTTAAAGTAGGGTATATATTTTAAATGAGAAGTTTCAGTAATTTTAAATTCATACTTATATCTATTATAAAAAAAAAATACAAATTAATAAATTCCTTAAAACTATGGAGTCAACTCTGACTGCTGACCCGATGTGTGCCACCAGGCCTGTTCTCTCTCTGGGTCTGTGTGTGCCTTGTGTTTGAGGGTGTTGTAAGTGCAACAACTGTGTCACGCCTTGTTTCTGTAAACGACAAAGCAGAGAATATGAGAAAAGGAGAATAGTACGGAGCAGATGGAGGAGGAAAGGACGGGGGAGGACACCGACAAGCTGCTAGAGCCAGCTTGTTATTATTTCTGTCTTTTGTTGCTGCCTGCCGGCTGCTGGCCTCATAAAAGTGTTGTGTCCACGTGAGTTGTCGGTCTGCGTGTGAGCGTCTGTTTGTTTGTTTGCTTGTTTGCCCGGCTCTGTCTCTCTCTATCTCTCTCTCTGCCTCACTTCCTGTTGCTCGTTCGACTTTTGCCCGAGCGTTTCCGCTTCCTTTCATTTGCCATTCCGCCCGCCTTTCTCCGTTTTATCAACCAACATTTCATTTTGCCAGTCTTGGATTTGCCTTGCTCTGCGGCTATTTGCTCGACTAATTCCTAGAGTCTCTGTAAATATTTAATGCACTCAACTCCCAAAAAAATGTTTAAAGCTCTTGAGGGACCTAGGGGAGGAAGGGAGTTTTTTTAAAATGGATTCTGCGTTAAGAGTATTAAACCCACGTGCTTCTGTAAATGTCAGAAGCGTCGCCTTCCAACTTCAATGGGGACCGCAGCTGTTGTTGACACCTGTCGCTTCACCTGCATTAGATTGCACTTTCGTAGCTAAAACAATGCACGGAGCTTAATTTTTAGAGGGTTTTTGTTAAGGATTTTGTTACAGAAGGGTTTTGGAAACATAAAAAAAAACAAATGTAGTAAATTAAATTCACAGGAGGAAAGAGCGAGTTTTTAAAATGAATTTCATTAAACTACTCCGTAGTGAAGATTTTTTCCTGTGCACCTTCACATACACCTACAACTCTGGCCACTTCATGTGTCAGCTCCAGGGCAAGTGCATCGGTTCCGGCCACCTCCACTTTGCAACTCAGGATCTGACCTTTTCGCGATGGAAACTCTCAAGTCGCAAGTTGCGAGTTGCGAGTTGCGAGTCTCTACGCCTGTCGCTCGCGGAGAAAAAGTCATTTGACATAGTCAACTTGTTTTAAATTAATGAGCACAGCTCCGAAAAAAAACAAAGCAGCGCACATGAAATTGCTCTGCGTCTTGGGGCGAGGTCCTGCGAGCGAGGCAGCAACAGGTGGGCAAGGGGTTCCAGGAAGCAACCATAAAAAGCCACTCGAAAAAGGCTCCGAGGGTCTAAGCAAAGTTCCTGCCTTGCGGGGAAACGCCGGGAAAATTAAAACAAGCAGAAGAACAAACAAAAGCAGGACCTTAAATAGAAAGGGTATCGTATCCGCGTATCCCTTTTGGGATGCAGCCCCTCGAATGGGGCTTAATGGATTCCCCAAATCATTTGACCAGCGACAGAGTGGAGCACAAAGCCCAACACAGCAGGCCTTTATCCGCTCTTAAATGTCAGCGCTTTATGAAATTATGGGCTAAATGAAATTATTCACAAATAAATGAAATTGCGCAGTCAACGGGAATCATTTATGTACATTATTTTTGCAGTTTTTTTTTTTTTTGCGTTGTTCAGCTCCTTATCGGTCTTTCGCTCGTATTTTTTAATATTTTCATTCAATTTTGAGCCGGGCTCTTTATCCCGCTTGAAATATCAAAGGTGAGAGGGAGAGAGGTAGGAGCGCAGCCGGGAGGGAGTAGTTTCGGTGGCAGGTGGTAGCCAGGTGGCGGTGGGTTCGTGTCAATTCAATCAAGCGGCTGTTCCTCCTTCGCTCCAACGCCACTTTCCTTCAACTTAATCTCGATGTCGTCGTCGTTGTCGTTGTCGCTTACGTTGTTGCTGTTGTTGTTGTTGTTTGGTTACACAAAATGAGAATTTATTGTATGTGCTTTATGCACGGCACAACACACAATATCGGAGGGGCGCACATAAGCTGACTATATAATAAAATTTCAATTTGCCCGACAAACGATGTCGTCGACACTCGTCGTTTTCCACACAAAAAAAAAAAAAATAATAAAGAAAAAAAAAAGGAAACCGAAGAAGAGGCACAAAGCAATCGTCCATCCCACCTCCAAAGTGTACGCAAATATTTTGTATACAGTGTGTATATAAAAATATTCCATCATGCGTTTTATTTACGCTTATTGCGATGCAAAAGTTTGACAACTTTCCTAAAGGTTCTGCTCCTAATTAATTTCTTTTTCCGCCGAAATCATCTATTTAATGTTTTCGGAGAAAGTTTAGGCTGTGCGAAGGACCCTGAGCCTGCAATGATAGCACCAAAGGGTTCCTGTAGTTTTCCCACATCACCTTGTAGTTTTTTTTTCTTTTTGAAAATTTCAATTCGACTGGAAATGACGTTTGCAAGTCCTTTACACGCTTGGCGGCTTACGTTTTTCCGAATTCGGGTTTGTTGTCCTGTGGGGGTGTCCTTCATCTGCGTTTTGCTAATTGCTGCCAGGGGATGCAGGAAACCGTTTAAAGGTCACACCCACAAGTGACATTTTCACAGGGAGAGAGTGGGAAAAAATAGTGGATATTACGGGTGTAAATTCAAGTTGAAAACGGTTTCCAAATGCCTTGGATTGAATTAAAATATAGAGCCAAGGTGAAGCACTATAAAAAGAGTTGGTTTTATTATAAACATTTTAAAGCTAAGAAAAAATAACAAAATTCAATAACAAACCTTTTAAATTACCTTCATTTTTTTCCTATCTGGGTTAAAGCAATTTTAAGTCTCAAAAAAAAAATCTTAAAAATAGTATATTACCCCAAAATCAATAAAATAAAAACAGTTTACCTCTTAGACTTCCTTTTGTGTTGTTTTAAAATCCTTTCCACTCCTTTTAGCAACCTTAACAATCCTCTTATAGGCTATATTCCACGAAAATCAGCGAGTGATAAGCATATGGCTTATGCACCGCACAGGTCACAGGTCAGGGGTTACGGGTTACGAGTCACGCGTCACGGGCCACGAGTCATGACTCCAACGGCGGAGTAAGCCGTCCTGCCTGTAATGGCCTTTGCATGTTCCTGGGCATAAAACCTCAGAGCATATCTATTGATATGACATTCGTTGTATCCCCAGTGACGTCACTGGGTCTGATCTTAAGAGATGGTGAAAGATGGAGGGGGCGGAGGTCACGTAAAACACGCTCGTTAAAAATTGACGATGTGCATCAGCGCGTGGCAGCGATGCGGACTCTTAGGCAAGGTGAGAGAAAGCGAAAGCTGGATTGGGATTGGTTTCAGCTTAACGTCACACGTGCCCACACCTACCCACCTTCCCCTCAGGACAACACTTAACCCATTGACCCAGCCGGAGAGCCACCTTTGGGCCCAGCATTTATCGGCAAATGTATTGCTGCTGGCGGCATTTATGACTTTTTAAAGCCGTCGCCGCATCTTGAAACTCATAAAAACAGTGGGCCATAATATATACCATATACGAAGGATGCTGAAGCCCCTAAAGGACAACCCGCGCACAAGTTTATTTATGTTTTTTTTTTTGCAAAAAATAAATATATGCTTGGTTGTACATATATACATATCTAAATGTTTTGCATACTGCATGCCTGGGCATATGCCCCTTGACATGCCGCACTTTTCGCAGCCTTCGAGCGCGCTCGCTCAGATATATAAATACGTAATGCATGTCAGTTTGGTTTTGCGCTTTGATTTAACAGCGTTGATTTATGGCGCCGCGGCTGGGCTGGGCATAAAAAAAAAACAACCTAAAAGAGGGAGCACGGCTAGCGCGTAAAATCAGGCGGCGAACGTGGATTTAATTAGTGGAAAGCGCTGCATGCTGCACGCTCCGCTGGCGAGATGAGATTGGATGGGTTGAAATGGCGCTGGAGGAGCCTCATGACGTTGGCAATGATAACGATGATGAGCCCGGGCATAACCATTAAATCGCCAGCGAAATACACCCACATAAAGCTCAAACATAAAGCCAAAGTCTGCCTTGAAAACGAATCAAAGTCGAGCCAAGACTAGATCATTTCCAGGTTATTCCTCCGCCCCTCGAAAAAGAAGAAGAAAGAAAATCGGTCCCCCTGCGTATATCAAATTAATTTGTCGGCCGGCAATGAAATAACTTTGACAAACTCCTCGAAAAGTTTTTGGGGCCAGTTTCTGGCCCTCTTTGGCACTTGCTAATTGAGTTTGCCCGAATTTCATACGCCATGTGGGACCGGGAAGGGATGGCTGCTGGGTTGCCCTTTGTTGCCTTGCCTTGTCAACCTTTTTATTTGGTTCAATAAACAGGCAGCAGCAGCATCAGCATCAGCAGCAGCAGAGACGAATATTTATTTGTATAAACACATATAAATATTTGTGTATTTAAACGAGAAAGGCAACACACACAAGCGGGGGCTTTGGGTTGCCTGTTATTTTTGCCTAACAAAATATTGCGTATACGCCACGCCAACACCTTAAAAAAATGGAAAAGAAAGAAAAGAGGAGGAAAAAAAAATTAAGAAATGGCAGTACCCACGTGTTTTTCCTTGTTTTCGAGAAAGCTTTTCATGCTAATGGAAAACTCAATATGTCTTAACTTCTGATATTTATACGGGGTTGGGGTTTTGGGGGGTGTGGGTGTGGGTGGGTTTACCATCAAAAGCATTGCATTCCTTTATTTTGGTCTATGTGAAGCTCCTTAGAAAGGACTCTCTCTTTGCCACATGTGGCTTTTTGGCCTTGAAAATCCCACTGAAAATGCGACATTTCAATTGCCCCCGAGAATTTAATTGACAAAATTAATTACCGAAAATGCTTTTTTACTTCTAAATTATAAATAGCCAAGGGAGCCTCTCGACGAACAACGCATAAAAAACACAATAATAACAACAACAAAATAACAGAAAAAACAAGAAAAAATTAAGGAGAGGGAGTCCAAGAAGCTTCGCTCAGGTTGTTGACAAAAAAAAACAAAAACACGGCGGAGGGACGCAAAAGCGTCGCCGTTTTGCGTTGTTCAAATATTCATGACAAGACGGCACAAAGTGCTCAAGTTTATTGCAATGAGAACAGTAAACGACGGCGGGCGGCGACTGTTGCTTTCCCGCCTACCCTCCCCCTGGGCTGTCTGCATCTGTCGCTTTTCCCTGGGTTTATGGTTTATCTTTTATGAAATATGCAAATACACAAAGGCTGACAAAATGATTTTAAAACTGTCAAATGTCTACTGTTGACTGTCGACTGTTTGTTGGTTGTCCTCGGATGACATCAGTTGACGTTGCACTTTCGCTCTGGGCTGTATCTGCATCTGCATCTGGTAGATACAAATGTATCTATTGCATCACACGCAGCAATTGTCCAAGTGCTGACGCATGCACTTCCACCGACCACGGGCCATGACATCACTTTACACGCACGATTTGTGGCAAATGCCGCCATAATTTCTGCCCAAAACACACAGCCACAATGCCCCCTCCCCTCCCTTTCCTTCTCATCCTTTTCCCCTGCCCTGCCGTGATTCTAAAGGATGTGGGAGCTGGGGGTAGCTGCGAGTGGGCGCAGGATGACCAAATGCCAGAAGATGGCGACGACTTCCGCACAAACGGAAGCCGCATTCTGCTCTTTTGCCTGCGACTTGCCATTGTCAACGTTGGTGTGTTATGGTATGGTATTCTTGGCCCACACGCGCACACACATATGCATCACTCTTGGCCAACATCCAAGAGTTGAACACAAATTTTCGAGTACAGTCAGCAAAAAGCGCAGTTGGCATGGCAACATGGCAAAGTCAAAGGCACACCACACGCACAACCAGCATCCCCGGCATTGGCATCCAGGTTACCTTTGTGAAAGTTCAGAAATTAGCGTATTGGATGGATTTGGAGATAGGATGGGATATAGATTACAGAAAAGGATGCAAAGGGATCTAATAGGTTAAGATTTAGATACTGAAAAGGGATAAAGATGCATCTGCTAGGTGAAGATATAGCTACTGAGAGGGTTGTATAAGAATGTCTTAACTAAATCAGGTAAATCATATAAATACTTTAAAGATAATATTAATATAGATAAATACACATCATATATTTCATTTATATTTATATATTTTTACATACAACAGTATTTGTCCTTCTTCCTGTTAAACATCATTACTTCCGCGACTCTAATTAAGCAGTAAACTTTGCTGGTCAACACAACTTAACCAGAAATAAATATCCCAAAGGTTAATATCCCTTCAGTTTTATGGCATTTAGTAGTCCAAAGGGTGTGGGTTAAGTGAATGGTAAATAATTATATATATTACAGAGTAAATGATACGGTTAATTATATAGATACACCTAAGAGCTATAGACAAGCGTTGCAATTAGCCAAAGGAAATGTTTGAGGGAATTTAAAGGGGGGACTTCCCCGTAAATATGTAAATGCCCAAATGAAAGCACCAGCCGTCAGCGGTAATTATAAATATTTGCTTGACCCCCCCTCCTCCCCACAACCAAACTACCTAAACACCCGGCAATCAACCTGAACACTCACCCATGTGGGTGCCAGGTGTACTGCCTTCAATTAGCCAAGTCCACACAACACAACAATCAACGCGGCTTCCCGCGAACTATACGATTATGTAAGCCACACTCAAATGACATCAGTTTAAGGGGGGCTATTACAGCCGAATGACATTGAATAGAGATATATATAAAATTTGAAAAAATATATTATATATGTAAATTTATTAAGCCTTAATGATTTTTTTTCCTAAATGTTCTTACTTTTATTTATTAACATTTAAACCTAAAAAGATGATAATATCACACAAACATAGACAGCAGAAAATCATATAAAAGCCTAATGAATGAAAGGTGTTCACTGAGTTCCAGGAAATCCTAGCTAAGTGGGTTGTTCAAACAGTTTCATTCGTGCCTGAGCCAGAGTTGACATCATAGTGGCCCCCCATCTACTATATACCCCATAAAGCTGCTCTCAATGGAACAATCGAATTGTTATAGTGGGGGGTACGAGTTTAAGGGGTGTCTGCATATTAGCCGGCAGCATTTTTGGCGGCAAACGCCTACGCGAGAGGCCACCTCCTCCGCGATGTGTCCTTGGCTTTGCCAGTATCCGATTGGGGCTTGAAAAATCATTCATTGAGACACTATATACTATGAGTGTGCTGCTGGCAGTCAGAGAGTCGTAGGGATTTTTCGCGTGGGCGTCCTTTCTGTGTGTTTGTGTGTGTGTGTTGTTTTCATACTCCAAATATTTGTAGTGGGAAAAGTCTTGTAAAAGAGTACACTACCAGCGAGTCTATTGAGCTGGCTCCCAGTCCTGTCCCCCTTGTTCGCCATTAAGTTTCATTTTATGACAGTGTCGCTGGCTCTGGCTGGAAACAGTTGACGCAGCAGCTCCACTTTCAACAAAAAAAAAGAAGAAAAGAAAAGCAGAAAAGTGGAAAGAGAAAAACGAGGAAAATTCCAGCGTGGGCGTCAGTCGCCGTTAGTTTTTCTCTAGTTGGTTTTCCCCCCCATACAAATACACACTGCGGTTGCTCCTTATTGTGTATGCCTGTCGCGCTTTGCTGATTTTTCTTAATGGAATTTATGCGAGTGTGAAATTTATGTCTGTGCCCAGATACGAGAACACCAAACGTAAAACGCAAAACGCAAAACTATTCTTAGCCTGCCAGCACACGCGTTGCCTACTTTTTGGGGCTCTCCACCTCTCTCTCTCTCTCTCTAAACGGATTAAGTGCAGCGCGTGCGGAACTTGGCCATAATTCAGATTGGCATTTATCGGTTTCTTCCGGCTGTAACGCTTACATGTTCATTAGCTGTCAGCCGGACCAATGAGCCGCAAAAGCACGGTTGCATAAAACAAGCAGCGGGATGCCGAATCCCACTTGGATATCCAAAATATGGTACTCCCTCGATGTAATCGCTGCAAGTTATGAATATTTACTGCCATCCTATTTTCTGCCATTACTATATTATGTCAGAGCGAGTGAGTGTGTGGGCGGGACAAATTGCTTTTCAATCAATTGAGCTTGCAGCTATTGCACTCGCCCTGAGGTTGCCTCTTGCGACTTCATACATTTATATATTGCTCATACGACCCGTTGGCCCAAGAAAAACTTGCTGCAAGCAAACCCATTCATATGTATTTGACTTTTTGGTTTCGATTTGTGCCATTGACTGGCAAAACGCCCTCGAACAGTCTTCTATTACAAATGGAAATTTTCCGGCTTCTGCCAAAAAAGAAAAAAAAAAGGGGGAAAAAAATGTATAGGATGCGCGGGTGTGCGTCTCCTTTGGCATGTTTATGAGTCAGCTGATAAATAAAATAAATTTCATTTAAAGCCCATTTCCGCTTTATGGCCACTAGCTGCTAGCCGGGCTATTTGTGTCCATAATTTGGCTCGTAAATAATGCGAGTATTTCCCCAGCGACTCCCCGAGTCCACCCAGCAACCGCCTCCGCAACCTGCAGCACTCTGCAGTTGACAGATCCCGGCGATGCAATCGGTTTGCTAGATCCCAGCTGATGAGGTTATATAGCTCTCGGCGGGGATTCGCATCTGCAGGTTCCGTAAGGTGTTACCTCCGGCATAATCCTTATGTCTTAGAAATTGCATCAGCAGCCATCTAGCCGCAGATGCTTATAGAGTGTCGTGCTCCGGTTCCTCCGCCGGGGAACAGGAACACCGCATACGTGCCAGCAGCTTCCACCTGCTCTGGTCGGTCAGCCGGAAAACGGTTCGGTTTCTGAGTGGGAACAGTGTGCAATGTGTGCTTGAAATGCAGGTGGAGTGTTATCTCACCTGGGATTTAAATATGAGCACAACATAAGTGCGTTTGAAGGTCAATCAGCAGCAGATATTTATGGAATGTAAGAGGTTATGCGGCGGAATTACCTGATATTGCATGACAGGTTTATGGGCAGGTGTAATGTGTGGTAATTGGGGGAAATACAGGCGATTGCTTAACATATGTAACTGATTTTCCAAGAATAAGATGCAATGAAGGGGTCTATGAGGCAAGAATAGCAATTTAAATAAAGTAACAAAATTCAATTAAATTTAATTTCTGTTTATTTTATTTTTCCTATATTATTTCCCTTTTTCCTATATTATTTTCCTTCTCTTAATAACCCAAACTTGGTCCCACTGTTCTTCTATTTCCTCAACACACTCATTTGCAAATTTATGTTCGAAACGTGTGGGCCAAATTATGACAAACCGCAGTGAAAGTTTCAAAAAGCATTTTCAGCACACACTTAGCGCTCACCTTTACCCCACTTCCACCTGGGGGGTAGGGAGAATATACTGTAGTATATAGAGAGAATGAATGAGCGAAAAGAATAACCTACCGAGGAGTACGTGCCAGTTTAGTTCACTCGAAAATGGATGACCACGCCCACCACCTGGCTCATGCCTGGGTTACTTTTCGGTTGATTAAAGTGCGGATGTGTATGGAAAGTCCATGGAAATTTCACTGAGGCTTTGTGCTGTCCTCTTGGCTGCTCGTGCCCATAATTAATGTTTATGCCAACTGGACTGGCCAGCGACTTGTCTTTAATTTGCTGGCTCAATTCCCTGGCTCTGATGGCCCTCTTTGGCTTATAGAAGTGCCAACTGATGCATTATCTAGGTCTAAAGAAAAATAATACAAACTTAAATATGCAGATTACTAAAAGAATAAAAAAAAAAATACTTAAACCCTTATTATAACTATCAATAAATAATCGAAATATTTTATTTCATAATTCTTTAAGCCTACTTGTGAGCATTATTTCTGTTGATTTAAAATCCTTTTCCTTTTTTTAGAATTCTTTTTTTAACTATCAAAATGTAATCTATAGTGACTTCTGATTAAACCATTTTTAAATGCATCTAAAATTATTGGAATTGGGAATTAATTCCGTTGATTTAAAATTCTTTCTTTCTTTTTTTTTTTGTTAGAATCCTTTAATTTCTCCAAGTGCACTCTGACATATAGCTTTGACCACTTGCTTTCCGGCTTTGGGGCTGGGATTAGTTAATTTTGAGATAATTCGAGTGTTAAGCATGTGGCGCAAAGGCAGCACACTCGCTTACACACAATTGCAGGCCCCATTCCCAATTAGTTGTCATTATGCGTCCCCGTTTGTTACGGCTCTGGTGCTGCCCAGCAGGACGCAGGACACTCCGCTGGAGCAGACAAAGGATGCCAAAATTGTGTCGCCTGCAATCAGAGCAGATAAGCGTATGTGTATAGTGCGAACTGTGCGTGTGTGTGTGTGTGTGTAGAGCTAGTGTTTGTGTGCGATAAACAAGTCTAATTAAAGCTAACGAGATTAGACCAGCCCAAGACGCACTCGAGCACAGTTTGGGGCTTAATTAAATCCCCTGTCAGTTCGTTCTCAAGTTGTCAATTAGCCGGCATTACGAGCAGAGCGCATTCTAAACGCATGCTTATTATTGTTTGTTTATTTTCGAAAACGCTCTAAAAATATTCGCAAGTTCCTATCCCTATCCATTGCCCATTTGTGGGCGTTCGTGCAATGCAAATAAGTAAATGTTTGCCTATGAAATCGATCAACGGATTGGGTAGCTGTCTGGTGGGGGTTTTGGGGGGTGGATTTAACCCCCCAGCTCAAGTGGCAAGCAAATAAGAGTCTAAAAATAATCGAAAACACACGCACACACACACAGAGAAGCCAATAAGAGGCAGGCGTTAAGACTTGTTCCATATTCATGAAGGGTATGTATCTATCTATCTATCTATCTGGTTTATGAGAGTCAACACGGACATTTTTTGGAAGGAGAACTTAAGCTGAGGTGGGAAAAGGGATGAGGAGAGATGGATTTCGTTAAGGTGTAAATTCTTTGGTGGTTAAATTGGGGATTAGGGTCTTTTAAAAATTCAAATATGAGAAATTATAAACAAGAATAAAGTCAATTAATATGTAAGTACATAGCATAAGGCTTTATTTATTTTTTTATTACTTTCTTGTAAGCTTTATGTTCTGTTTACTATTATTTGTAAATTATTTTATAGATATAGTCTCTATTTTATAATTAAACGAATGGTTTCTCCATAAACTTCAACTTTTCTATTTACCTTTTCTTAAAAAGTTGCCTAATTGACCTTATGACTGATTATATAAATATTCATATTAACTAATAATTTCTTTTAAGCTTTATAAACAGTATTTACATATATACTCTCCATTTTATAATGAATTCCTAGCAAAACAAATGCCTTGGTAATATTTTTCCTTAAATCTCAACTCTCCTATTTACTTTTCCTTTTTACAAATTGCCATATTATTTCGCCTAATGACTTGACTGTTATGGCTTTAATGAGATGAAAATGAAATGTCATGATGTCTTGGCTCGAAAACTGAAACAGAAATTCAAACAAGTGCCCACTTACATCGAGTAAGTAAACATTTGCTTTTAATGATCTATGTGCCGAGTTTAAGAGAGTAGAGGAAACAAGGATACTACCAGGATACACGGTTATAGATGAGATGAGCAACAAGCTGGGCGTGGCTAACCTTTAACCCGGCCAAGTGAATTATGTTTTATTTGTTCGTGTAATTGCTTGGCTGCTTAGTTTTTTTCCCCAAAAGGGCAAGTTTCATTGGCGTGGATCGTGGGCGTTATTAATTTATGAACTCCTTAGCCCAAGCCCATCTCCGAGCGGAAATTATGCTAATTTACAAGTTTGTCCTTGCCGAGTTAAGTGTGCGAAACAGCAACAAGGACAATTATGATCTAACTAAAGGTACAAACAAAAGCTAAAGCTGAAGTCAATGCCGAGACACAGACGTAAAACTTTTTCCCAAAAAGTTTGCTTTTCGTCATCAAGAACAAATCAAGCAAACGACGGCAACACAAACAAATAAATATCAGACTCATCAACGTCATCATCAAAATGGCGGCAGGCTGACCGGATACACCAATACAGAAGGAACTTCAACAACTACAACAAAAGTTACAGCAACAACAACAACAACAAGCACTGGTAATGACAGTAATGAAATGTTACAGTTACATTGCGCATCGTTAAGTGGCACACACAAAAGCCCCGGCTGCTAAGTCGCGTGGGAAAAGCCGAAGGAGAAAAACTTTGGCTGTGCTGTCACTTTTTAAGCAGGCCAAAAAAATCGCATTTTATAAAATTATAAATTAGAAAAAGAGTCTTCTTCTTTCAAGAGCAAGTAACATTTTTAATTAGGGAAAATATTTTCTTAGTCCCATTTGCACCAATCGGCCTCCTTGCGCAGCTCCTCCTCCTCCTCCGGCGTAAAGTCATTGACCAGCGAGAAAGTCTGGCGAATTTGCTCCGTTGTCTTGCCCTTGATCATATTGGCCACCGTCTTGTAGGTGGTGTCTAGCAGTCCCTGGATGTTCAGGTAGTTAGCCGCCAGTATTAGCTCGTAAAGGGTGCTCTGGCCAACATTGAGGAAGAAAGTATCCCAGGCACAGAGATCGTCGGTACGCTTCTCCATAGTCTCGTCCTCGTAGGCATCCTCCTCCATCACTTTCGGAACGTCGTTCTTGTGGTAAGTGGCCCATTTGAGCACCATTTCTAGAATCTGCGAGGTAACTTTCGGAACTGGAAGTACACTGACATCGTCCTCTGCATCCTGCAGAGCCTTGCGAATCGTCTCCGAGCACTTGATGACATCATAGTGGACTTCGAAGAGCACCTTGTCGGAGGACTCCAGGCGAACGATGCGCTTGTTTTGGCTTAGGGGAAGTATTAGTTTTTATTAAAATTTCATACCTTTACAAATTTATTTGTACCTCATTTTTATTTTCGTTTTCGATGCGATTTGATTGGGAACTATTTGATTTGTGTCTGAAGTTTGACTGAAGACAGAAGGCACTTAGGTCATGGCCTTCTTATCTTTTAATATTCTGACAAGGAAAATAAAGCTTTATATAAATTTATTGATTTAAATAGTAGGCTTATATTTATTTCTTAAAATTCCATGCTTTATTTTTAATTTTCATGCAATATTTTCTCTCCAAAAGCATCTCTGTTCTTGATTTTTTAGGGCGAAGGCTGAACTGCCAGCGCTGAATTGGTTTCATTTGAGAGACGACGAACTGAGGCAGCCACATCGGCCACAGAGTAGAATTTGCATAAAAGGGCAGATTGTCAGCATTGTCCTTGCCGGCTTTCTCGCAAAACAGCAGCTGCAGTTGAAATTCGATTAAGCCGAAAACCCACCGCCCCTTCCGTCTTGCCTTGAACTTGCATTTTAACAACTGTCAGGCTCCCTAACCCTTAGTCCTAGTGGAAAATTGCATTGCTTCATTTGGGGTTTTCCCCCTTAAATCGGAGTTGGGATTGCGCAGAAATTTCAATTTGCTTAAACAAATAATCCAAATGTAAATTAAATTTAATAGTTTTTGGGGATTTTCTTTTGTATAAAGACTATTTGAATACTTAAAGCGTTTGAGTTTAAAAATTTAAGGAAACTAAAATTAAATTAAATTAGTTAATTTATAAATTTAAACAAATTGTTGAAATAATATTTAAATTGGAAAATAATAAGCCTTATAATGTTTATTAATAATGATGTGTTAGAGCTATGATTATTTTCATAGCAAATAAATTCCAGGAAAAGTTAAAAATTTTAACTTAAAATATTATAGATAATATCATACTCTTTCAAGTCAACTAATGAGTGTAAAGAATTTTATAAACTGTTATTTTAAAGACAAAAATATCATAATTTCCAATAAAGAGTTTATTTGCATTTTCCAGATTTCTCTAAAAAACAATGGTAGGAAAAGGCTAAATGTTACATAAATTATTCAAAAACATTTGAATATTGAATAGAAAATATTGTAAATTAATTCCCAGACATTCTACCAGAGTGTTGCTCATTTATAAATATTGATAAAAAGCTTTTAAAGTAGAGATAAATATTTTCATTTGTTGCAATCAATATTTGTTTTAGACAACCAGATATGGCCACTTTAAGTTAACTCTCGTATCTGCTAATCTCGGCCAATGCCTGACCACAAATCTTTGGCCGCAATAAGACCATCTAAATTAGCTTAATTGCAAATTAATGAATATGGGCGCCATTAGAGAGTGTGGGCATATTTTGAGGGTTGGACTGGCTTAGCTCGTATGCTACATTTACTCTCTGCCATTTGGGTTAATTATAAATTATTCGGAGCAGGCTTTTGATGTGTTGTCATGGATATTAATCTCCCCGCCCCCGTTTAATTATACTTTACGATATTATTTAAATTTGTATCGGCAATGGCGAGCCCGTGATTGATTGCACGGGACCGGGAAATGTCCAAGGCTGATGGGGTCTATGTGCGTGTGTGTCCTGATCCAATTAACGTCTGGCTGGCGATTAGGCAGCTGATTTGCACAAATCAATGCAACACGCCCCCGAACCACCTGTAATGTACAGAACACTGGGGTGGTCTGTTGGCAGTGAATTGAATGAATTATATTACGGCATACTTTATTGCGCCGTCATAGGCAAGAGAAATGTCATTTTGATTACTCGCACGCGCCACCAAACCGGAGGCGGGGCCCGATTTGTTGTGTTGAGTTTGTTTATTGATTTCCCGACATGACACCGATTGCTTGCATATAAATCCTAACACTAGGCAACATAGAAATTTAGCTAAAAAATGTAAAAGTCAATATTAAATTATAAAATAAATATTACTGATCAATACAGATTTTTAGACGGTTTTATTTTTCAAAATGCTTCTACATAATATTTTGTATCTTATTACATTCACTTATTTTTGTAATACAAAAACTAAGTTTTTTTTAAATATATTTATAAAATTTTAATGTTGCTTTCATCCATTTTGTTGACTTCATACTTTTCAGAAAATAATTAACAGGGTCACACCTTTTTTTTTATAATAAATTACTGATAAAAGTTTTAAAATATTTTTGTACTACCCAAATATGTAGAAAGAATTGCCTCAATTTTCCCTAAATTAAACCCATTAGGCATACCATATTTCGTATAACTCCCACTTGTAGCCCAGTGTTAAATGTGCGTCGCCACAGACACGTCCCTATATTCGTTCCGATTTGTTGCATTTCGTAGATTAAAATCGATTTGGGGCCCACCTCTCCTTTCAGACCTTTAATCGGTTCGGTGCCGTTTTGATTCGCATAATTATGGTCATTGTGGGACCCTTCTCAAATGTCAGCCACTTGTCGTCACCGCCGACACAGCCCATTGTCACCCACTTGGTAAGCGATACCCCCAAGACTTTCGAGTCTTTGCCCGGAGTTCTCGCCCCAGTCTCTGGTTTCAGTTCAACAGAGAGTTGTAAATGGCAAAACCGGTCAAAGCACCGCCTTGCACTGCTGGGCCAGAGGGGCGGCTGCATTTCGACCCTAATTTGTATGACAAATACTAGACAAAATACGTAACAGTTGACATTGAAACAGGCATTAAAATTTGGTAAGCATTTATTTTTAGATACTCCTCCACGCGGACAGACAAAGCGGAGAAGTTTTTTGGGGTGCACATGAGCCCAGGCCATGAATAGCAACAAAAAAAGTTACGGGAGAGAGTCTGGAGTCCCATTAAAGATGCGCATATTGCGGGCAAGGAAGCGTTACGCAGGATAACGGGGTAGCACTGGGAGAAAATAATAATATAAAAAATATTGCTTATGTATAAGCTAATTTTGAAAAGTTTTAGCTTACCAAATGAAGGTTTAGAAAGGATTGTGGAAATATTTTAGCTTCCCAAGTCATGGATTATGTTCCAAAGAACTTATATATTTATCCAGAATTTATTTTTCTAACAGTCTTTTTATAAATTACCAGTAATTGGCCGTCCTATTTCTTACTTTCTCAATAACAAATCTATAATCCAGTTTCTTCGAAGCTACAAATCGATTCTGGGAACCTTTAGCCTTTGATAGGCACTCCATTGAATCAGTAATTCATCCCTTTTGGCACTTGAAGGAATCAGTTTCAGGTACGTTCAAAGCAGATTTTCCACAGAATCGGAAAATGTCAATATTTCCAGTTGAGCGCCTCGAAACAAGCGACTTGAAAAATCGCCCAGCGACAAGAGACTCTTGTCCGGAAACTAATTTAGGAAAATTCTGCAGAGCCGGGAGACATATTTTTTGGGCGGTTGGGGGGCTGGAAGGTGTTAGGGGACCACCGGCAGACATAAGCCCGATTTGCCATTTGAAGCGGAAGTGACCCTTGAAGTTTGATTTTGTTTGTGCGCCATTCGTTGGCAACGACGGGACTTTTCTTCTTTTGACCAGGCCAGGAACCATATTTATATTTATTTATTTGCTGCTATTGCGCCGCTGTTGTTGCTGCTCAATTTTTAATCAACGGCTTTGATGGCGTCTTGGCAGCGCCTCCTGGACTCCATGCAATTTCCTGTTTGGCTGTGGACGAAGTCTGAGAGACAGGCGGCAGGCAAAGAAACACACAAAAAAAAAAAAAAAAAAGAGGAAAAGAGGAAAAGGAAAGCTCGACGACTCGACGCTGCTTGCTGCTTGCCTATTTTTAGCAATTTGGCCATATCCCACGGATTTCAATGTCAACAGCACACACACAGACACAGCCGGGAATCCGGCATTTGGAGGAGGTCGGAAGTTGTCATCCGCAAGTGCCAAGCTCGAACATAAAGCAGCTCGATCTCCGTCCTCGTTCACTGCTCATCGCTCATCCGATTAGGAGATTGCCCCAGACCCAACTGCAGCATACTTATGGGGCTTGTAATTGAACTTTGCCGCTGAAGGCAATTAAAAGCGAATCATAAATCATCTTGGGGGTAAGAGGAAGAGGAGCTAGTCTTAGAGGACATGGGAAAACTGTAAACTAAGAATATTTGGGTAAAAAACAAGCTATAGTTTAAGGATAATTTCAGTTAAGAAAATCACAGAAATATCTAAAAATGTAAAGCACAAATTATATCCCTTACAAGCTTTCAAAATCCAACCTCCATCTCTTAAGAATATGCATACAAATTCCCCAAGTCAAAACCCTTTCGTTTCGCTTCGCTCCAAGTTCAAAGTGCAAAGGTGCAAAGGACAACCAGGAGAGGTGGCATGTGACGAGCCCAACTGTGGAATCGCCAATGAATGCGAATGCGAATGATTCGCAGGACCAAGTTAAAGGAGCCACCGGCCAGGACACAATGGGCCAAGCCAGCCTGCAGCGACTTGTGCTCTCCCTCGCACTTGCCTGGCTGCTTCGGCTTCGGCGGCAGCACTCGGTGCTCCTGCTTACGTCACAAAGCTGCGTAGGCGTCATCATCGTGCGGCGCACCCATTGCCTTCGTCCCGCTTCCGTTCCTCGGCTTGGTAAGTGTGTGTGCGACTCTTCGCTTCGGTTCTCCGCTTCGTTGAAAAACGACGCCAGCCAGGCGGTGATTTTCCCCCCAAAAAACCCCACCCTCCCCACTCATTTCCATTTTTGCCCCCCCCCCGTCATGAGTCTCAAACCATTTCCACCTCTCCGCTTGAGGGCTCGCGTTCTGGTTTCCCCAAGTTGCCATCGTCGTCGTCGTCTCCTGAATGAAAACTCGTCGTAGCTGTGCTGGCTTCGATTTTTGTTGTTGACGTAGTCGTCTCCCGAATCCGCGCCTGCGCCATAGCCTGGCAGAATCATCTGTTGTTGGGTCCGTCCTTACCTCCAGCCCCATCCTGGCCATCCTGCCAGCAAGTGCATTTGGCTTGTGGTAGGACCGTTTTTTTCAGGGAGGAAATCGAGGGAAATCTGGGGGGGAGCAGGGGGGCAGGCTCGACTCGGGCTCAGCTGTTTGCTTGTAGAGTTTTTCCAGCGTTTTCCTTGGAGACTTTAGCAGGCTGCTGTGCAACAAATTCAGAGAGTCCAAGCCGGCTTTTCCTATGGAGAGATTCTACTTTCGAGCAGGGTGTTGTTCACCATGAATTGAAGCTGAGCTTAGAATTATTTTCAAGAAAAATAAAAGAGATTTATTTGTTGTAAAATTTAGATTTTGAAAAGATAAATATTTTGGGTAAATATTATATTTGTAGATATTAAAAAAAATATTTTATACTTACTCTGCTAAATTTACTTTATTTTTCTTACCTTTGTAATTACTTACTCGCTTCAGCCCTACTCGTTCCATATGCGTTTATTTCTAGTAATTTTCTACACAAACAGTACCGTTATTCAGCTTCTCGTTCATTCAAAACTCTCCACATCAGGTCCTTTTCCATTCACAGAGCTCACCTCGGTTTGAAAAACATTCGGTCTGGTGGCAGGGCACTGCGAAATGTATATTATAGCTGCTGCTCGCTCGTAAAACGTAAAAGCCACAGACATTGTGACGACAAAAAGGACTCGTCTTCGTCCTGCCATGCCACACACACACACACCCCGGTGTGCTCCCAGCTCCTAGCTGTTGAATCCTGCATGAGACGAACAGCGAAAAGCAGGCTGCAAGCAACGATGACGCCTCTCGTTTCAGGACGTAGCCAGCGGTGTTCTCCTTCATTCATGTTGGCTGTCACCCGAATGGCTTTCCCCTCGGCTCCTCCTTCGTCCCTTGCCTGCTCGAGTTCGATTCGTGCAAGGATTCGGCTTCGGATTCGGTCGCCTTAATGACTTGCAATTCATGGGCTCAGTTTTATTCACATTCTAATTTCGATGCTGCTGCGTGAGTTGTGTTTTGGTTACTCGCTTTCGGGTTTTGTATTTCGTATTTCTGTCCCTAATGGGCGTCATCGTTGTTCGAAGTTCGAACTGGGCTCTGTAGAATGTTCGAAACTTAGGGGTAGGGCTGGCAGGAACCGAAAATGGTTAGGAAAAGCGATCTGCAGGCGGAGGCTTAGGAAAATGTGTGGAGTTTAGAAGATTATATGAAAAAAGGATATAATTTTAAATTGGAATAACAATAATAATTATTTTCTTCTTTGTTTCTAAAATAGGAGGCACATAAATTATGGAAAAACCTGACAAGTATATTTTTCAAGCCTTAATTTAGATATATAAAAAGCGACTTAGAAAAAAATTAATTATTTATTAATTATGAATAAAGTTTGTTGCTAAATTTTTAAACAATAAATTTAAAAGAATTAATAGAAATTAAATATATGTCTACATTTCACAAAGGTTAACAATTAAGCATATGGTTTTTCAAATCTAAAATATTTAAAAAGTTGTCATATTTACAGGTAAATACAAAGTTTAAAATATAATCATAATTAAGCCAAAAATTCATTAATATTAATTCGGAAAGCTTTTTTCTGTTATTATTTTATTTTTTTTTATTAAATTAGTTAACCTTCTTATTTAGTTTACAACTTTGAAAAATTCAAATTTTTACACAGTTTTTTTTTTTTTGACAATTTCAATGATGTAACCCCTTAGAAAAGTTTGAAAAAAATTATAATATTTTTTGTTTTGTTTTAGGCTTTTGACTGAAATTAGAATACCAAAAAAAGACCACTTCCGAATGACCGTACAAAATTTCCCATTAAAAGTCCCCCAATGAAATTCCTATCTCTATCTTGGGTCTTTCCCAACATCTAAAGACTCACAGAACTTACCAAATATTGAATTTCCCCCAATTTGTGGTTAATCCTGTGAGAAATGCATTCAAGGAATTGATTGAATCCTTGGTAATTCGCAACTTAGACCACCTAGCAGCTGATGATGGCCCAAACAGGATTCGAACTAGGGAATTTCCCCGCCAGAATTCGGAGACCGATGGCAATGCGGACTCGTGCAACCCACGCAAAGTTGGGGACCGCAAGTCATATGGGAGGCGGTGGCAGGTGGCAGAAGCTAGAGGGAATTGCGGAAAATGGGAAAAATGGGGAGTCGCCGATGCCGGTAACGGTGCACTTCTGCGCAGGAGCACACAGAAGACTCTCTAGGCTCTCTGGACTCCGCTCTCCGCTCTCCGTTCTTCGGGACTTCGGGAAAAACTCTACACAAGAGGCAGGTTGAAAACAAGTGGTTGAGCGGGCAGAGTGCTCAGTACAGAGCGAACTGTCGTTTCGAGCTCGAGTTTTCCCGCTGACTGAGAGCAGAAGCTGTAGCTGAAGAGCTGAAGCCCCCGAGCTGAAGAGGAAGCAGCAGCAGCAGCAGCAGCCGTAGGAGCAGCGGCATAGTAGCAGCCGCAGCAGCAGCAGCCGTAGGAGCAGGAGCAGGAGCAGGCGAAAGCGGGAGAAAGGAGCCAAAGGAGCAGAGCGACAGAAAGAGAGAGCGAGAGCGAGCGAAACGAACAGCAGCCGAGAAGTGAAATTCGAGGCAGGGGGAGTGAGTGTGTGAGTGTCATGTGTGTCCTGCCTGTGTGTGTGTGTGTGTGTGTGTGCGAGTAGCATAAAGTGGAAATACGAAACGCCTTGAGGAGCGACTGCGACGCCGACCGCGGCAGAGGGACACGCGTCAGGCGGCCAAGCAAAAGGCAGACAAACAGGCGAATCCTGCTGAGACGATACGACGAGTCCTTGCTCGTCGGTTCAAACGTGCGGAACACACTTCTGGAGGCAGCCCGAAAAAGGGACACACACAAAAATAAAAAAAAAAACACACACAAAAAAGGAGGAAATCTATTCCACAAAAACACACCAACTCACACTTAACCCACAACAAAGGAAAGTTTTCACCACAAAACAAAGATAAACCGCAAAATAAATAGTTACAAAAATACAAGTTATAAACAAATTTCGAAAACCCAGAAACGATATTTCGAAAGCCCATATTCAAAATACAACAAATATTCCTATACCCAAGAAAAACCCAGTGCAAGTGGAAAAGTTATTCAACAAGAAAAACCCAAATGCAAATCAGTTCCAGTTAATTGTTTTCCCCTCAATTGATGGCTAACACTGTGAATTTTAATTAATATACAACAACAAGTCATTTATATATTTACGAGAAACCAAATCGAAAACAAAGTGCCGCAAAGCTGAGAGCGCTAAAACACACGAAATAAGTGCTAAAAGTTCCTTACAACAAAAAAGAAATATTAACAAAAAAAATAATAATAATAAAAGCGAAAACGGAAGAGCATACAACAAATATATTGTTACAACTACTAATAAAATATATACAAATTATACAACATCAATTTTCTTTGCATTTTAAAACGAAAACGTAAACGAAAAACGAAATAAAATTAAAAAGCGAGCAGCTCAAAAACGTAACGAAGAAAAACCCAAGTGCCGTGGAAAAACCAAAGCCTAAGCCTACGAGAAACTGAAGCCGGAAAATCCTAGGATATACAGTGGCTATAAATAGTGGAATCAAAATTAAAAGCCGACGGGAGACAGCAACTAGTTGTCAGGCCAGCCAGCCAGCAAGCAACTTGACTAGCGAAGGGTCGACGACAGAGGCCAACAAGGTTCAAGCTTCCAACTCCAACTCCAGGCTAGGCGCAGGGAAAGCCCGCCCCCAGCTACTCCCCGGGAGCAGAAGTAGACAATTGATTATTGATTTTGTCTAAGGGCAGCGCAAAGAACTTCACAGCTTAACGCAAAACAAACTTGGCAAAGGGGCCGCAGGCAGGGAAAAACACGTTGACGTCGTCGAAAGGGGGGCCGGAAAGACAAGAGTCGGAAAACTCCGGAGTTGGCCCTCAGTGTTGTGCAATGCCAGGCTCAGGCCGGCCCAGTGTTGGTCAGTGGTGTGGCGCCTGAAGACCCACAAGAGCGCTGTGTACTCCAGAGTAGCAACAACAACTATCCAGTCTCGAGAGGTGGAACAAGCTCTCACCAGCACCAGCCACAGCAACCCACCACCCACCGGCATCTACCGCCTACCAGACCATACCATACCCTACCATATACCCTCTGCCCCCACTCGATCCCCTGAGCCGCCAAGATAAGCCGTCTAGTCGAGAAGCTGCGCCAGACCAACAAACGCAGGATGTTCAGCTCGCTGGCCCAGACGCTCCTCTGCGTCCTGCTCGTCCAGAGCGGCCTCTATGCCCTCCACTTGAGCGGCAACGGCAATGGTGGCAGCGGCGGCGACAAGTCTCTGGCCGAGGCGGCCAAGGGCCTCCAGTCGTCCTCACCCAGCCAGCCCATCGGACCCTCGCCGGGCTCCAGTGGTGCCTGGCAGACGGCGCCGTCGCAGCAGCAGCAGCACCAGCAGCATCCGGGCGGATCTCCGCCGGGCGGCGGATCCTTGCGTGGCCCTGCCCACCGATCCGCCGCTGCGGCCGCCTTCGATGCCACCACCGTGCGGCTGAACAAGGAGATCGCCGACATGGCCCAGCTGGAGCGGGAGCGACTGATGATCCTGGCCCGCGAAAAGCAGACGGCGGAGGGTCAGGGCAATCATCGCGGGCATCCCTTCATCACCGGCCGCATCCAGATGCAGCCCAGCGAGGAGCTGGACGTGGGCGACTATCCGGCACTGCTGCAGCAGGCCGCCCGCGGCTACATCTTTGGCAATGTCCAGAAGCAGCCGCCCAGTCCGCTCAATCTGGAGGAGGACTATGAGCAGCTAAGGGAGATGGAGCACAGGCCGGTGAAGTACTACGGCCGGGTGGTGCAGCCAGCGGAGCGGGAGGAGGAGCAGCAGCAGGCAGAGTCTCTCTACGAGCCCTTGCACTCCTTCGGCGACTTCGATGACTTCTCGGAGCTGGAACAGGAGCCGGATCCGCCGCATCTGGGCGAGGATGAGCTGCTGCGCGAACTCGATGCGTATCAGTATCATGGCCTGGAGGAGGATCCCCTGCCCGAGAATCCCTATCGCACGCTGGAGCAGCTGGAGCTGGCTGCCCCCGACTCCCTGCAGCAGCTCTTCGAGCAGGAGCAGGAGCAGCGCGATGCCCCTATGAAGGTGATGCACGCGGGCAAGACCCACACCAATCCGGGAGGCTACAACATAAGGACCCAGCAGAAGTGGGCTAGAAAGAGGAATGGCCAGGGACTGGTCAGTCATAGCTCTGGGGCTGAGAAGCAGCTGCAGCGCCAGATCTTTGCCCAGCACTTTAAGCCGCAGCGCAGCAATGGTGGCAAGCTATCGCTCTCAGCCAACTCGGAGGCCACGGCCAGTAAGCACCTGAAGCCCTCAAGTCGCTCTGGCGCCAAGGATACCGAGAAGCCCAACAACGAGCTGGGAGGCAGTGCTTCCTCCTCTGGTGCCGTCGAGGGAAAACCGAAGCAGCCACAGCCAACGGAACAGCAGTCGCAGGACAAGAAGGATCCTAGCCACAAGAGATCCGGCGGCGGAACAGTGGGCTCGCCGGGTGGCGGCTACTCGGCGCAGCCACCCATGTCCCACAGCATAGCCAGCCAGCTGATGCTGCGCACCGCCCGCGGTCAACGGCAGTACGATGTGCCACAAATCGGTGAGTTACCTTAGCTTGTTGCCTTTACATATATAGTCATTATAGCCCAAGCCTAGCTAGGGGGTGGCCCTGGGAAAGAGGGCAATCGATCGAAGCAATCAAGCTCCGATGAACCTGTGACCTTTGGCCGATGGAACAGGACTGTTTTGTCTGCCAGTCAAACCTACACTAGACTTTCTACAAAGGATATTGGGGATTGTTGGGTATAACTAGGTTTTTAAGCAAAGTTTCTTTTAACAAAGATATAACTTTTTAAACCCAATTTAAAATTAATAATTAAAAAATATGGAGTCAATATTAAAGAGTATATAATTTGGTTCAAAGTTCCTTGCTAAAAAATCATTCAATTTCATTTAAAAATAATTTAAAACCTCTACTTCACTCCCTTTAATGTATGGTATAATTGGATATATCTTGGTTTTAAAATAAAGGAAGTAACCTTCTTAAGCCCAAGAGATATAGCTTTTCAAACTCTAAATTGTATAATTGAAAAATATAATATTTATAGTAAAATATATCCATTACTTGGCTCAAAGTTCCTTAGAAGCATAGACCCACTGTATCCTAATTACTTCTGGAAATAATAAGCAAACATTAATTTACAAATGCGTGTTAGCGGGTTAAGGAAAGCCAACATTTACCACCAAATAGTGGCGGTCAATATCTATCCAATATCTGTGCGTTTCATGACGCGTTAATAACATATATATATAGTTCGGCTCAAAACGAATCGAATTGAATCGACTCGAATCGAATCGACGAGTGGAGCGGAGCGGAACCCCTGTTTGACCCCTTGGCCAGAGCTATTTTTGGGGTCGAAGCACCTCCGCTGGTGGGGTCCCCAAGGACACGTTATAATCGCTCTATTTCCGTACCTATTTCTTGGGCTCACGGCAATTTATTACGACTTTTCCTGTTATTCTTGGCGGACTATTGCATATTTTATGATCCGGCAGGATCCGGCAGGTTGGCAATTTAATCCTTTTAGCTTTTTAGCTAGTGGGCGGCAGCTACTGGGCCGCCGGCTCATCAATCATCAATCAGCCGGCGTTTAATAGATTGTCACTAAATCATTTGTCAACAATGGCCGCCAACATGGCAAAGTTTCTGCAGCTTTTGTCGGCTATTTTCGGTAGTTTGGCCAACTTTCCAGTCTCTCTCTTATTTTTGGCCGTTGCATTTAGCAAATTAGTCGCGCGAAGGCAGGACTTGAAGGGGGATTGGCTGAGAGGCTGGAGAGACTAGAAGTTCGTCCTTGGCTTTCGCCCATTCCGGGCCCGTTGTTAATCACTTGGCTGGCTAAATTACTTTACAACAAGTTTTGATGGTCGCCATGAATACGGAATACGGAATACGGAATACGCTTAGAGAAAGTTGGAGCGGCCAGAACCGAGGCTTGGTTCTGGCCTGGTCTCGACTGACAATCAATTTTAATTTTTAATTAACACTTTCAAGTTTAATGGCGACATTGTTATGGCCCTGAGCTAAATGCGATTTCATTGCTCTTGTCCTGCGGACCAGACCAACAACAGCAAACCGAGAATCCTTGGCTCGAAATTATCCTGAAAATTCAGCTTTCAGCTTTTAGCTTTCAGCCTTCTCTCTCTGGCCTGGCAATTTGATATTCTGTTCAATTTGCTGCGGCCATTAGTTGCAGATATTTATAATTAATTCGAGTATTAAATTTGATGCTTAATGCTTTTGGGGGAAACTTGATATAAAGCGGATTTATTAAATTTATTGAGGCAAAATAACTTAGTTATATTACAGACTTTTATTTTTATTTGGAATTTTTATGAAGATTTGTTTCTTGGAAAAAAATCAATGTCTTGGAATTGATTTATTTTCCATCACTTAAGTTTAACAATTTTCTGGATCCTTTTACTTTTTCTTATTTTCTTTGTATATATTTTATAAATTAAAATTATATTTGATGAGACAACAACGGCAAGTTTTCCTTGCCAATTAAATTTGATTGGATTAGTTGATGCTACATACCTTCCGGGCTCTTCAGCTTTTCCCTTTTTCTTATTTGCCCTTATTGAATTTTCCTTCTTTCTCCCAAAAACTGACTTGAAAGATTTTCATTAAATTCAATATGAGGAAGACAATCAATGAATTTTCATTTTATGCGCATGTTTGCACAATTTTCCTCATTGTTATGGCTGTCAGTGCTTTTCCCCTCTCCCTCTCTCTCTCCCTACCCTGATTTTTCCCACATTTTCTTCTCCGTGTGTGCGTGTGTTTGTTTATTTCCGCATAACGTCATCAAGTGCCAGCTGTGAAAACGTCAACGCTTTGCCACCCGTCGTCGTCGTCGTCGTCGTCGTAGTCTCGCTCCGCACTTCACACTTTCGCTGGTAGTTGGGAAAATTACAATTGCTCCTCCAAGTGTTTATCCTGGAAAACGATTATCGTGAGAGCCGCACACATGTGGTTAAGGGAAGGACATGGAAACGGTAGCTCAGCATATTGGGTGTGATCTAGGGGGAGACAGGACAGATAGCTGTACATTTTTAATGAACATTTTGTAACAATTTAAAATAATTACTTAAATAACTATTTCTATGCTTGAGAAGAAAAGATAGTTTAATTACATTTTTTAAATGCTCAAAATATTTACATAAATAACTAATTCATTTGAAGTTAGCGGTTAGTAAAACTCTCAGAAAAACTCCAGAAGAATACCCAAAAAGAAATATAAAAATAAAACTTAAAAGAGACATCACGCATTTTCCCGGGAAACCTGCGGCTGCTTTTACAACTTGACATCATTAAAACGCGTTCACAATTTACGATCCTCGACTGGTCCGGTTTCCAACTAATTTAGTAACAACACCCCGGGGGTCCAGGGGCAACCGGACAGGACGGCCTCCGTTTGACAAGTCCTTGCTCCCACGCCCATATCCTGTGTGTGTGTGTGTGTGTGTGTGTGTGTGTGTACTCGCACTCCTTCGCTCACTCACACTCTCTCACACTCATGTCCTGGCGGTTGATTTAATTTGTAATTTGAGGCCTGGGCGGTCCTCAAGTGGCCACTTGGCGGCGAAAAGATCATCGATTCGAGCAGGACCTTCCTCCCTCCCGTCAAATATTACGCAAATTAGTTGGAAATGGATATTGGAGATGCGTCTATCAGTCTGTCTGTCTGCCAGTCTGCCAGTCTGTCAGTGGTCTTCGTCCTTCTTTCACCCCCCGCTTTCCCATTTTCCGCGTCCTGTGCGTGGGCGGCCGCATTGCAGCGATGGAAAGTTTCACCACAGCGACAGGTTGTCTGCCGCAACTTGTGGGTTCCACAGGGTTGTGCTCCTGCTGCGTTGTCCCCCTTCCCTTTAAAAAAAACCTAGGAATGGATATGCAAATGACCAGGCACTTGAAGAAGGAGCGACAGATCAGACAAATTGCTAAACTAGGAGGCTTAAGGATTGAAAGATTGCGACTTAAAGGACTTGACTTGCTTGCTTAAGTTTGGGAAAATCTCTATAAAAGTAAAGAGACTTTCTCCGAAAATGTCAGACTTTCTGCCACACACTAATGACATTGCCCCTTGACCTACAAAAGATGCGTACAACAAAAGTTCTGGTTTATATAAAAAAAAATATATATATATATATTCCTTTTTATATTCTCACATCAATGCCAATGGCAGACTGACATTTTTGGCATTTTCTGGAGGCGCCTAAAATATTCTCGCTGTCACTTGGCCCTGCTTGCTCTTTCTCCTCCCCTGGGAAGTCCTGCAGCCAACACACCCTGACCCAGGGCTAATTAGGAGGCAAGGCCCAATTTGCATTGCTCGGCAACTCGGCGGCCAAATGAACTGGAAGCAATGACGCCCCATGTCACGCCCACACACTGAATTTGTTAATGAGGTGGACACTGTTTTTCGGCCCGGCAAATTAGCCTTTTGACTTAATGCACACTGGCCAAAAATAAACAGAAACGTGCTGGAAATGGCCAGGACATGGAATCAATAAACGGTGACATCATCATCATCTTGCTGCTAGCCAGCATCCCAGTCAGTTGGAGGGCAGTTGGAGGGGTTTTTTTTACAGCATATAGACAGGACCTACTCCTCCTCCCTCTTGCATATATAATTATGGCACACACACACACAGCAGCAACAACAACAACTGAGGGAGGGAAAATATTTACATTAGCGTGGCCAGGATCTGGTAAAGGACGCGGCCATTGAGCAGGCCAATTGTCTGGGTGTTGGTGCGACGGCTCATTCAGCCAGTTTGACGACAGCAGAGCTCTGGCCAAAAGTTTTGCTTTCTTCTTGCGTCACAGTCTGAGAGATTGACATACTTATGCCCCATCCCCATCCCCAGACTATACTATGCCACCATATAAATCTGAACAAAGTGGCTAAAGGATTGCGTGGCATGATGCTGAATAAACATGGCCTGCATAAATATCAACTATGGGCCAATAATGAACCACACCAGGACCAAGATTTTTCGCCGAAAATCTATAATAAGACACTGGAGACCCGCATCGAGTATATATCCTAGTTGGCCAGTCAGCTCTTAGTCATCCGTAATGAAGAGCGAACAGAGGAAAGCGGGAAAAGCGAGAGGAAAAGCCAGCAGAACTCTTCGGCAAATAAATGTGGCTGAGTAATCGGGCTAGCGAGTGTGTGTGTGTGTGTGCTAGAATTTTTTAGTCAATGAAGCGTCAAGGACTTTTTGCTTATGATATATTTACCCAGGGGAGGACTCCGAGAAACTGAGAGAGAGAGAGCGTGTCAGCCGGAGAGCGAATCCTTAGCCACAAAAGATGATGCAATGCAATCAAGAGGCAGCCGTGGGTAGTTGGGCTTAGTAGGTATCCTTCTCCTGGCTGGTATCCTCTCATCTCGTGCCTAATGAGTTGTGAGCTGACGCGGAATTTATGAATGAATTGCGGAATATGTAGTAGAGCAGGACAGGCACAGAACAGACAGAGAGACAGGCAGACAGACAGGCAGGCAGGCAGGCATCCTGACAGGGGCAGACAGCGGGCGGGAGAAGGATAACGAAGACAGTTCCTTAATTCATCAAGCTCGTCGTCTCTCCCTGCTGAAGGGGACATTGTTTCAGCTCAAAGTGAGCGTAAAATGAACCAAGTGCTGGCAGCTTCCCGTAATTAGCCTGCTTTGCATATGAATAATGGGTTATTTATTGGCTATACTTAGACGTCTTCATAGATCTGAGGGAAAAGGAGGATAGATAATGTGACAGGGAAATCTGCCAGCAATAAACTTGGTTATTTTCACATGAATCATGTAACTGGGTATATGTTTTTGAATATATTTAGGCTAAAAAATATGTTATTTAACAATTTAAAATAAATAAGAAGGTATTAAATTGACGGAAAATAAAGAATATATATTATTATTTACCAAGAACTGATATTTATCGATATTTTAATTTTTTGATCTTTTTGCGACAAATCGATATTTAAAGTCTCGGTCGTTTTAAATAAAATCTTTAAGAAAACATTTAATATTTATGGGATATTTTTTCTATAATATAAAAAATTTCGATTTTTTATGATTTTCAAAATGTGGATAATTATATTATATAATCTGTAAAAAATTAAAAATAAATTCAACAAGTTTTTTCAGATATTTTGGTTGATATTATAGATCCTAATTTTAAATATTTAAAATTTGGATAAAACAGAAATCGCTATTTAATTTTGATATATCATATCAAACTTGTCCCCCAATCCATGTACATTTCCAATATTGATTTAGTTAAATAATCTGAAAAATACAATTAATTCCCTTATTTGACATTAAAAATTGGCATTAGTACATTATTCTTTATATTATTTGCGCCGCACCACGCAAATTGCATTTTAATTAAACCGTATTTATTTGTATATCGATCCGTCTGAATTAATTGATACTGTAAAACCTGAGAGTTCAAATTGCTGTGCCATCATCACGTCGCCAATGACGCATGATGACAGCCACGGGATCTGGGCATGAAACCGAGAACCTGAAACTGAATTCCGCGTGGGCTTTGGACAAGTGGAAGTAGGAAGCGATAAATTGCTGACGGCAGTGGACCTTCAAAGGAATGGAAATTGTGAGGAAGCAGAATATTTCATTCCAAATATTTATCCCAAAATATAAACTGTAGCTTGGAATCACCAATGAGGCGAACTGAGAGAAGCTACATTTCTTTAACTTTTGTAATTTCTTTGCCCTGGTTAATAGTGTTAGTGAATCGGATTTCTTTCCGTAAAAAAAACCACCAAAAGAGTTGGGTTCGAGTGTGACCTCCGAGGACTCTGGACTACGCAGATACGCAGTCAGCCGTGTCCTTGAACCAGTCGATGGGCAAGTGGTTGGGGTCGTGGCGTGGCGAGGCGAACCCAAAAAAAGAAGCCAAAAACAATTGCGAGGATAGAAATCTAGCTGGCAGTCTGGCAGCGCACATATACAGGAATGACATATGCTGCCAGTTTTGGATGGGCCGTAGAATGGGGCCGAAGGATGTTCCATGTGCGTCACAGGTCATGGAAATCAAACGCAATAAAAAACCACACACACAAGCAGTGAAAACTGGAGCAGTGAGTGTGAGTGCTAGTGTGTGTGTGAGGAGGCACTGTAGCCAAGTGCATAGTCATGCTAATGCAAATTATGGCTTATTTAAGGCGACAGCATCAGAGCCTAGTTTAAGGCGACGGCTGCATCACTTCAGCCTGTCGCATGCTTGGCAGAACTAAAAACTGAAATTAAAAATAAAAAAAATATAAATATATATAGAGAAAAAAAAGAGTGGCAAGCACTGAAAAAGTAGCAAAGAAAGCCGAGGGCTCTTGGCCATGTCGGGGGATTGGGGTTAGAGGGTGGCAGGGGTGGCAGGGGTGCCAGGGGTGCCGGGGGAACCCGGGTGTGCTGCCTACTTAAAGGCTTCCGGGCCGGCAACTCGCAGCAGCCGTGCATAATGAGGCTCTGGCACTCACACAGCTGCATGCATAATTTAGCAGAAGAGCAGGAGGAGCGGGAGCGGGTGGCAGGAGCAGCAGGACGAGCTGGAAGGCTTCCTGGGACTAATGCTGGTGTACCCATAGTAGCTGAAGCCACCCAAGAAACACCGGAGAAAGCCAGGTAAAGCCTGGGCAAGCCTTTCTTCCCAAACTTCCCTAAGGCTGACCTCTTCCCCAAGTCGCATCGATCTAGCTCTCCCCCGAAATTCCTGCATAATCATTGTCTTGGCCTTGTAATAAGCGAAATGGCTTGGGGTTTGGGTTCCAAATTATGCAATATTTATGCCGCTTTCTCTCCTTTGTTTATTTTAATTTACAAGCAATTTATCTGAAAGACACAGAAAAAGGAAAAGAAATTATTTCTGCGCTTAGCCATCGCCCAGCAGACACTTTCAATCAATCATTTGCCATCATTTTCGCAACGAATATGCATTGTTTTTCTTACAAGAACACTGTGAGAAAAATGATAAAAAAATCTGTTTTTAAGGGATAATAAAACAAAGAAATGAAGATAAGAAAGTATATTTTCCATAAGATTTATAAAGTCAAGATAAACCAGAATATCTTCATTAACTTTTATAATTTTCAAACAAAAACATAGAAAATCTTTAAGAATTTAAATTGCATTTTAGAAAACTTACAAAACTCATATTAAGGCATGACTATATCCTCTTAAAAAATGATCTTCCCCTTGAAATCCTTTAATTCCTTTCCTTCAGTGCACAAAATTTGAGTATCTCAAAGATGGGCAGAAGGCAAAGCAAACACAGTTGTCGAAAAACTCAGCCCTGTAACATTGAAACACTGAAAGTTGCCAGGTGAGAAGTGAAAGTGGAGCTGTGGAAAATGGGAAATGCCAGGCCAAGTAACACTTGTTGCCCACCGCAGACCTAAGGCAAACATTGGGCCACACCTGTCAAAGCAGAGAATGTTCCAGGAGAGATAGAGGCAGCAGGAAAACTGGAGAGGAAAAACTGAAGGCTCTGCATTCCGTGCGTGCCAATAGGGAGGGAGATTTCCCCTCTTGGACAAATGAAATTGACCTTTGGCCGGTGGACAAATAAATGCTGCAAAAATCGAATACGATTCGAACGATTCTCTAACGAACTCAACTCCTCTCGACTTTCCTTCAGCTTGGATAAATCCAGCCTGGGAGCCTTAATCCAGACCGCAAAGTCTAGAGCCTGCTCCTCGTTTCCCCTGCGGTCTGCGGCTTACACAGCTGGCGAATAAACGTCAAGCTATGTCACCAGGAGGATTCCAGACCCAGACCCACACCCAGACCCAGGCTAAGAGCGAACAGCGGGCTTTAGTTGAAATTGACAGCTGGTTTGCAATTAAATAAGATTTATATTCCGGCCAAGAAGGCATCCGGCGCTGGGATATTGGAAGTTTCTGCATTAATATGCCAGTAGGTGACTCCACCAAATGACCTCGGGCTGTCAATTCGGGTCGTGTGCGTAGACCAAATATAGCCACGAACTTTGCTAATGGATGCACACCATGTCAAATTGAATTTATTTCCAGGCCCCCAAAGATTTCTCATGTTTAATTTATTGTCTGTCTTTGTCGCTTTACTTACCTTTGCACACACAACACACATATATGTGGTAACTCAGGTAAGTTGACAAAAGACTTGCTGGAGAAATCATTGGAAAGGAAGGCTTTGTGTCTGTCTTGGGTCTTTTAAAACAGAGTCTCCTCCTGGCTGAACAAATACTTGGGCTTCGACATGTACTACATCCCAGCAACAGTCTCTGTCTCAGTCCCAGTCTCTTTGGCCCAGGTTTTTGCCTTGTTTTGTGGCTGTATTTATATCGCCATAGTGCCCAGAGCCATGCACCATTATCTATATATATGGCAACAAAATAAGCAAAAGAAGAAGGTCGTCTAGGCCTGCACAGAGGGAAAATGTTTTGTAAAGGATAATATATTGTAATGTAAAATATTATATTAGATAGTCTGGCTATTAATCGTAATTTCTTAATACAATTTGTAAAGGTTCTTCTCCTGCCTTTCCTTTCCTTTCCTTTTCATTTCCTTTTCTATGTTCAAAGTATACATTTCTAAACATTTCTCTAGTTTTTTTTTCTAGTGTATCCCCTGTAATGAGGTCACTAAAGTGCTGCTACGCACTTTCCTTGATATACTCTTCTGTCAGACCTAGACTTGTTACATAATTCAATTTGCGCGACACTAGCTAAATAATTTATTCAGGGTCTCCAAGTCGGCAAGTGACGTGGCCAATTCGATAACGATTTTCCGAATCGAATTTGGGCATCGGAGTTGGGTCCTGGAAAATCACCAGGACAAACGGACAGACGCCCACTCATTCAGGCATTGTTTTCCAATCAAAAACTAAACAAAACGCAAACACAAGACCCAAACACTTGAGCCACTGCGTAAGCCATAAACAAACACGGCAGAATGACAATGTGAATGGGTTTTGGCCAGAGTGTTGGTTGGAAGGAGGGGGAAAAGGGGAGAATGGTAGTGGAAGTGGGGTCCAGAAGCAGGACTTGGCCTGGCAGTGACAGTGGCCACAATGCGAGAGCTGCCAGAAAAACAAAAGCCAGCCGGGGATATAAGCGACATGGAACGGAGGGGAACCGTTGTCCATGAATGGACATCGCTCAAGGGGCTGCAAGGAGGGAAGGATGGATTCCAACCAGGTCCAAGGGTCGGTCTGTGAATGGTGCCCAGGCGTGGGACATTTGAATCCTGCCAGGGTTGACTCAATCATTCACGGGATTGAAAGTGATTTCTCACAACAGAAATTAAATAGGTTGTCTTAATTTCGAAAGTTTAATTTCAATTTTGTAGACATCTTAATTAAATTCCTAGTTGAGTTGTGGTGTTTAAACATATTTATTTAATTTGCAAAAAGTTAATTATTGCCTTGGCCATCTGTCATTCGATCTGCCACATTTTAATTGCTCTATTAACTCATTTCTGTTATTGATTTATAAATTTTCAGGTTATTGATGGCTTTATTTAGTCTCTGTTTCAGTTATTTGTTTGTGTTTTTTAATGAGTGTGCATTATTCATGTGTTTTTTATGGGTTATTCAAGACCTAAATCATTTTAATTGATACAATCATAATTTCTTTAACTTTATGTATTTATTTTGTTATTTCTTTGATGTTTTCTGTGTTTATTTGTCTTCTCTTTGAAGTACTTGTTTTGTCTTTGAATTTAATTAATTTATTAATTTATTTATTTCCAATACCCAAGTCACCATTTCGATCACAGTTCCCATCACTGGCCGCCTGGCTTTGGCCTATTTCAGGCGGTTAGCATCTTGTTTACCCATTTGCAACGCTTGACAGTTTTCTAAAATATGCCAAGGCAGGCGGCATGCGGCTGTCTAAATCCAGCTAAGGTCAGAGTTCAAATTGAGTTTGGCCAGGAAATTAAATGGGGGCGGCCGGTGGGGGGATGTAAGGCTCTAGGCTCTAGGCTCTAGGCTTTCAGGCAGGAAGGCAGCAAGGCAGCAAGGCAGCAAGGCTCCGTGGATGCCAAGGCAGGCTAATGAAAAGCCCTGCTGCTCCTGCGTTTAACGGACACTTGGCCGTGCGTTGCTGTTGGGGTTGCTGTCTCCTGCGACTGCCTCCTTGTTGCCAGGACATCCCTCGACGTTTAGGCCACCCTTTTCGCAAAAAAGGAAAGGAAGCCCCTGCACTTGTCTGCTGCACTTGCCACCCTCTCCGCCTGGCTATTAATATTGCCAAAGGTGCGCACTCTTTGGTACTTAAGTGGCTGCCGTCTGGGAACTGTCACCGGGGTCGACTGCTCTTCCCGAGCAAATGCTATGCTCCCTCTCTTCCTTCTGTTTGCCCCCCCTACTTGGCATTGTGTCTTTTGACAGTCGACGTCTTGGCCCAGCCAACCCCTAACCCGCCCGGCCTCACCTTTGTTTTAGGAGTGGATGCGACTTGGCCAAGTGCTGGGGGATGTCGCGCGGAAATTAAGTAACTAAGTAGAGCCAAGGATTCCGTTTTTTTTTTTTGGGGGATTGGAGCATAATCAAAACTTTTCATTACGTCCAGCTAGAGGAGAGAGAGAGAGCATATTTCACAATAAAATCTCTCGGTCCATCGTAAATATAAATAAAGGCATTAAGAGTGGGGCAGAAAAAATGACGACAGGTACGCGCAGCTTGGAGGTGGAGAAAAAAAAAAAGGAAAAGTTTTATTGTCATAGCGGCCAAACAAGGCATAAACTTGCCTTAAAAGTTTAAGCGGCCTTCGTCGGCTTCCAGAACCTCCACCTTCCAGGATCCCCTTCTCCTCCTCCTTCCCTCCAGTCAGGCTTTACCTGCCGCTGCGTACATTTCAGTGCCTATTTTTAGCCACTCGTGGAGAGATGTGGCGCAGAAACTTTATACTCCAGGTCCGAAGCCAGGGAAAAAATGTGCGGAAAATTACAGTGCAACTTTTGGACCAGCCAGCAAGAAGCTCCAACAATTTTAATGAAACTTTGCTGGGCTACAAGTACACAGGGAGAAATGAAAAAGAAAAGAAAACTCTTGAGAGATCAAAGTTTGAGGAAACTTTAACTTGCGGGAAACTAGAAGTCCCTCAAATTTAAGCTATTAAGTGTTATATTATTTCTCTTAGTGTAAGACCCCCTCATTGTTCACCTGGTTGTCAGCCGGCCAAGGCGTTGTCTTGGTGCTAATGAAAAGTCAGAAGCTAAGCGAACTACGTGCCCAACAGCAGGAATCTCTCCCCAAAAAAAATAATATTAATAATGTTGCAAGAGGGAAAAGAGCCTGGGAAAGTGTGGGTAGAATGTGGCACAACTTTTCGTGGAAAGTACGATATCTGTTTGGCTTTTCCCCTTCCCCCGGGCAGCACTAAAAATGTCAAAAGTTATAAATAATTTTCCATATAGAGAAGTGATATGTTCAAAACATGTTGTCAGTGCACCGCAGAGTCCGAGCCAGGATGCAGCAGGCACCCCGTTTTCTATCCTTTCGAGATTCCTGTCCCAGTTTGCAATTTGCGAAAAATTGCCAAAGCAAAAAACTTCAAAGTAAACAAACAAACACATCACCAGAGCTGCCAGCCAGCCAAAAGGAGGAAGCAAGAAGCAGGAGCTGCCAGGAGCTGGCAGGAGCTGGGAGTGCCGGAATCCGGGATCCGGCTTCCACGAGTTATGTTGATTTGCACATGTTTATGTCCAGTTAGACGCACCTGCCGGGAGGGGGGACGGGGCTTGTTTTGCCGCATGAGTTTTTGGCACAAGGAACGCAGGAAGGACAGCACCAGAAGAGCCACATGAAATTTTTATGGCCAGCAATGGCAGGAAAACAATTGCGAAAAGTAGTTTTACCAAAATGCCCGGGACACGTACCAAACAGGAATATGCTTACCCCGGGAAATTAGAGCAAAGTGCCGGCTAAGTCCGGAAATAAACGCCAAAGTGTATTTAGACTTTTGTATAAATAACTTGAGACGCTACCACTCCCCCTCCGCCCCACTCGACTCTCCACTCTCGGCCAGGCAATTTAAATTATTGAGCGGCATTGATTGCCGCCGAGTTCTGGCAGCAAGACGGGCAGCTGACGCAAATGCCGCGGGGAGTTGCCCCCCTCTCGGCCAGGATAATCATCATTAAAGCAACCGCAGGCCCAAAATTATAACCATTACGTTTATAAATAAAATGCGGCGACGGATCGGGCCGGGTCGGGCCTCCATCGACACAGAGAGCAAAAAAAAAAAAAATGCCCGAGGGGGCGTGGCCGGCACTTGCCAGCACACTCGCCTGTAATTACTTTGATTTGCACCAAGGCAACTCTGGTTTTTTGTTCGGAAAATTGCACGATCTGCGAGTGCTGAATTTAATTTGCAGCTCCTTTTCAAAGAATAGACAATTTTTCTTTTGGGTAATTTCCATGGCGACGCCTCACTGAGTTTTCTTTTTCTGTCAAGTCCTAGGAGGATTCCTGCTGCTGACGTCACAGACAGACGGCCTTGAGGATGGGCGGGGCAGGCGGCTTGTCAATTAGCAATTGCCTGGGTGTGAAATTATGGGTTAAACAAGGACTTGACGAGGGCTAAGCCAGCTACCAAAATTCCATTTTCACAGACGACTGCATTGCCAGCAATTAGTAAATGGTTGTCTCCAGTCCCCCGGGAGAAAGCAGAGCGAGAGAAAAGAGGAAAAAATAGAGGGAAATAGCCACGTTCTAGTGCTCAATTCCTTTTGCTTTTCAGCTCTCTGCGATTATCTTATCAGCAGCGATTAGACACGCTTGCTCCGTGATTGCGGACTATTAGGTTTTAAGCGGCTTTCATTGCACCTTCGTTTTATACGTGGCTTCGCCTCGGTTTAATTAGATATTAATTGGTTAAGCCACAGCCATCGTTCAACAGGTGCCGCAAAGCCGAAGAAAATTGAAAAACCTTTCCATACAAACCCACCCAAAAAAATACAGAACAGAAACAAGAAAATGCCAGCAAAGCTCACCCATTTATTCAAGGCGTCAAGCCAGGCGGAAACGACGACGAGGACGAACCAGGCGGAAGGAGGTGGCGAGGTGGCCTTTTATCCTTCTCATTGTTGCGGAGCGGCAGTTCAAGCCTTCGCGGATGTCAACCGCAACAGAAGGTGCTGTTGCTGATTTGAACAGTGCGTTTCATCAAAGAAAAGCCAATGGAAAACTGAGTCCAAGGTTTCTGTAATCTAAAAAATTTCACAGCTAAAAGTTTGTGGGGACTTTATTAATTTTACAAATGTTTAAATTTAATTTAATTTATTTACTTTTTATTTTTGGCTTTATAGTAACGGAGCCCACCTTTTTCGTGTACTTTATGCCACCGCGAAATGAATGCCACATGACGTAGACAGAAAAAAAAAGGCCCGAAAATGGGCCCAAGCTTTGTTTCTTCCACATTTCCGTCGCGCATTTTGCCGTGACTTAATTGGTATGCCACCCCCCTTTCTCCCATTCACTATGGTGTATATATATATATATATACATAAAAATATATATATATATATGTTTGTATATGCATAATACAAATCCGCGCGCGTTTGACGCTTTTCGACTTTTCTGTGTGCGCTGAGCCTTTTGCCTTTTTTTTAGGGTCCTTCCTTGGCGCTGGCTGCGCTTTTATTTAAAATATTTTTTGTCGTGTTGCTTTGTCGCATTTTAATCTGCACAGAGCACGCGATTACCTTCCCCTTTAAGGCCCTAAATGTATGTGAGAATTCCGGCAGCAGTCAGGCGATGGTGGGAGTGCGTGTGTGTGTGTGTTAGAGGGCACTGGGGGAAATTTTAGAGTGTGTTTGAGGTGTTTAAAATGAAATTTGATAAAGAGAATTTAAATAGAATTAAAGTCATTTAAGTTAATTTAAAATCCTAAAGGATGCAAAGTTTTATTTCTCTTGCTTCTGAGATCACAGCATACTTTTGGGTGTTTTTTTTTTTTAAAGAAATAATCAAATCAAATAAAAATTAAAAAAAAAAACGGCAGAAAACTTTAATTAAAAATAATATAATTCATGATTTCCAACGCTCATCTCCTAACTGCTTGATTCATTTTGAATTTAAATTCCATTATTCCTTTCTTTCAGTGCAGTTGTCAGCGTATGGGTGGCATTGTCGTTGCTTAACCGCGATTTACATACAAATCGCTGGCTTTTGCTGCCTCTTTTTGTCGGTCGACGTCGACACATACAAAAATAACGCGACTCTGTTTTATTTTTAACACACCGCCAATTATAAACAATATAAATTTGTATAGGTGTGTGTGCGTGTGGTTAAAGTTAGTGTGTGCTTGTGTGTGTGCGTGCATGTTTGTAACTAAGTTTAGTCATTGTTGAAATTAAAATAAAAGGCTGTCGCTGTTGCTGGCGCTGCAACAAAGGCAAGTTAATTTGGCTGCAATCATTCTAGCCGAGTTTCGCGGAAATTTTTGTCCTGTTTTATGCAAACACTTGGCCATGCAATTTAAATGCAAATTCGAGAGCCGCACAAAAATGGCATTTCTTGCCTTTTAGTTTAGGCCAAAAAATATGCATAGGATGTGGGCTATAAATAGCAGGGGGGCCTCGATAACAGCCTTTCTCTTTTTAGCCTGTATTGAGATTGATGATGAGCGATGTATTTGGCTGAAATTGAATTTGATTTCCCATCTGACAAGTTAAGTGGCAGAAAGCTCGCATTTCAATTACGCCCCAACTCGACAACAGCCCCCATAATTAAGCCCATAAAACGGCAGGGGGAAAGCCGGGCACTTTTATTGCGGTTCGAATTTCCATCCAAGATTCGAGGTCCTTGGGAAAATAAGTGGGATTCTGTCTCCCCCCCTCTCTTTCTCTCTCGGCAGCGAATTTCTATAAAGTGTAACAATGCAAAAGTGCCAGGGGCCAATGTCATTTTGGCCTAAAATATCAGTTGGTTTAGGCCAGAACAGAGAGAGAGAGAGAGCTCCCAACCAAGTTGAAGGTGCGTCCAGGGGTCAAGCTTTTGCGCCTCGTCCTTGCCTGGGTCGGTCTCCACCCCCCCACCTCACACGCCTGGCTACGTGAGCCAAAACAAAAAAAATATATATAAAAGGTAAACACATAAAAATTTGTTGCTGCGGCCCAAAAAAACAAAAAAGGGAAACAACATTGCGGTTAACGAGCTGAGAGAAAGGGCGCTGCGCTACGGTTTCAAAAGATCTGCGACCACTGCACTATGGGGCGAGCGACCACTTTATGTGGCATTAATTAATAACTTTAAGACGAGTT
>JAEIIJ010017315.1:0-10475 GCA_018904815.1 Drosophila ogumai | reverse complement strand
GTGTTTTTTAATGATATGCTCCGACTCACATCAGGTGGTCAGAGGCAAGGATAGGTGTCTAAAATATTTTTTTTTTTAAGGTCTAATGACATTTTAAAATACAACAAAAAGTACAGGTCGTTATAAAGCGAATATAAAACGCGATCATGTGCCTCGAAATTAGTTTTACAAATATCCAAAGCTATAGGCCGAAAGTAACTTGATGGCTTTGAAGGAACTGAGAAACGTATTTGACTCAGAAGCTGACTGGAAAAAATATATCCATTTATTAGTTTATGAAGGAGCATCTCGCCATGGCAGGTCCGACGATCCTTAAGAGAGGGCAGGTCCAGAAGGCGTAATCTGTCGGCATACGGAGGAAGGAGGCGATGTGGGTCCCAGTCTGAAACCCCGAAGAGCGAACAAAAGGAATTGTTTCTGTACCGATTCGATAAGGTCCTAATACTTTGTATATTAAGGGTACCATACACACGAACAATATTCAAGTAGGGCCGAACCAGAGATATATATAAGAGTTTTGTTGTGTAGGGATCATCGAATTCCTCAGACCATCGTTTAACGAAAGCAGACACCCTTTGCTTTACCAACAATTATACTAATGTGATCGGTGAAGCTCAAGTTGTGGGTAAATAGAACATCAAGATCCGTTACAGAATGGATACGTCCAAGAACACTCGTGCCTAAGAAGTAGTTAGCATGGAAACAATTTCTGCGGTAAAACGACATATATTCTGTCTGGCTTACCCAAAAATCAGAAATCAAAACATTTTTACCAATTTCTTTAGGTTCTTAATTTATTTTTCAATACACACTCGTGTTGTTAAAACTACCAAGGCTTTGGTAGTACTTTGCAAAGGACTGTTTATCTGAATTTCTTGTTTCTTCTTTGTAGACAATACGCTATTTTAGGGTAAAAAAATGTTCTGGCAATCCTACCATTTCATATAAATCCGAGTTGGTTAAGGAAATTAACTATGCTCCATAGATTTAAGAAAAGAATAGGTCCGTTTTTTGTAGTTTTTATTTCTGTATAAGATTCATAATCACTTTTAATTGGTTCTGAAATCACGATTTAATCAAGTCACTTTTCACTTAAAAGCTGCCAAACTTGACATCCTTAAAAATCAAATTCAGGGGAGCTGTAGATTAAATTAAATTATATAATTATATAATTATTATTTATTAGTGTACATACCCATTGCTCTGGTGTCAATTTCCACTTTAAAATTGTGCAACTCGTACAGATCAAGTCCTGGGATTTCCTCCACCTCCTTGACGGTGTCAGAAGAGGGGACCGGAGCAACCTCTTCCCAATCCTCCGTTTCCGCTTCCACTCGAGAGCGGCTCACCACTGCACTCTTCTTGTACTTCCGGCGCATGTACTGCTCCAGTTCAAATTCCGCCGAATTGGATGTGCGATCCGGAAATGACCTTTTGCAGACTGGTGTCGTCAAGGGCTCATGCCGGTGTATGGTGGGCGCAGCGGCACAAGGTGAGCTGATGACCTGCGTCCGCTGCTCTTGGGTATTCTCGCCTTGGGCCCTGGGATTCTCGTCGATCTCCTGAATCTGCTTCTCTAGACCTTTGACTAGTTCCAAGTCGTTCAACTCAAGTGCCCTATCTCGCTCCATGAACAGACGGATCTTTCTGTAAGCGGCCCTCACTTGCATCTGCCCCGCCTGCATTTTGGTTTGGAGGAGCTGTTCTACCTCTCCTTCGGTGAAGGAGTACTCGGATGCCCTTTCCACGTCCAACTGCTTCTTGGCGATGTCGGCAAGAAGGGGAAAGGTCTGCATGTCACGCTGATACACTGCAACCCACAGAGCGAACTCCTGCTGGGTAATGCCCTGATTAGAGACCACGTCCATTAGGGAGTACTGCTCCTGGGCGCCGAATCTCAGGCGCAGGACTTGTTTAGTCCGCTTTCTGCCCAGTTTATATTCCTCTTTTGCTTCCCGCAGACCCAGAATCTGGTAGATACGGTTCGAGCGGTCAGTCTGGGCACTCACATTGATGCGCACATAGCAGCCCACAACGGTCTGCTCGAAGTTAGGCCTATCCAGAAAGCTCTCCAGCTGATTCCGAGTTAAAATGGCTCGACTCAACTGTTCCCTAGTGGTCACTGGGACTTGGTCCTTGATTGCCGGCTGAATCAAAGTGTTTTCCTCACTGCTACTGCCACTGCTGCTGGATGAATCGTCCGAGTATATGTCAGTGGCTTTCAATTTGACCTTTCTTATTTGCTGGGTCTGCGAGTCCTGTTTGACCCCCGCCTTTACTGTGCCTTCCTCCGAGCCCTGGTCCTTGCCAAGCTTGCTGTTCCGCTCTGCCACCAATCGCTCGAATGCACTCGCTCGCTTGTTGCCGGCTCGCTGGTGATCCAAGTTCTGCCGCCTCATCTGCGATCGCTCCTTGATTTTCGAATTCTCGGACACGCGGTCCTTATTGAGCTGCGACTGGATGTCAAACTTACGTTGGAGATCCTCGCGCCGCAGGGATCGCTGATACAACTCCTGCTCGCGCTCCAACTCGTTGAGGTGCAGCAACCGCGCACGATCTTCTGCATCGCCCATGAGCTTCTCATCGTAGCCATCATTAAATTCTTTTACGGAAGACTCAGTCCCAGTTGCTTCCATAATTTCTCCATCTTCCAAATCCTTGGTCGAAACACGTTTTCGGTTTATCTTCGGACAGGAATTCATTTTCTAAACTTGGGAGATGTTCAATACGAAGTATTAAATTATAAATTAGGAAGGCTTTTGTATCATTCAAATGTATCAATTTTTCAAGGAGATATAAAAGTTTCCTTTATCCTATTTTTAAATGGTCAGGTGTATCATCTCGTGGAACTATATTAGCTACAAGTATAGGATATACTTTTTGGATAATATCAATATTTTCTTGATCAGCATCAAACAGCCGATGATTAAGCAGTCTAGCCTTAATTGACTACAAATTGCACCGCTATAAAAATTTTGGCATCCCGAATTTAGCGCTTACTAGTATTTGTACGGGTTTGTGGATATATTTACAAAGTCTTACAGATCTTGGAAATACCATTCATACGCACACGTTTATCGACAAACTTGAAATAATGACTAAACAAATACTTTTCAGCTGTATTTACCTGGAGCTGTGCTCAGTAGCTCTTCCGGAATATGAATAAATATCAGGTAAGTCCATGACGAACAGATTCAGTGAAAATTCCAAAAATATTTGTTTGTTACGTTAACACTAAACGCAGGGCATACTTGTTTAAAACTCAAATGTTTTGATATAGAACTAGAGGTTTAATATTTCAACGCTTAAATTTCAGAGAGAACTAAAGTTTGATTCTATTTTAAAGCGGTTGAGTCCTCAAAGTTTTATTTTAGCGTATAAAATACATACTTTGACTACCCTTAAGTATAAATATCTTTTGAACGGCAATTCGTAGATGCCCATTACGATTTTGTTATATCAAAACATTAGCAAAGTTGGTCTTTCCATGCCATAATTCATTTGTTGCTTAAGCTCGACTAGCTGTTCGTTTGCTTCTGTTTCAGTGCCATCAAAATCAGAGACATAAGCCCAGCCCGCACAAAATGAAAGCAGCAACAGTGGACGGAGGTGTGCCGCCGGAGCAGGAGAACAGGAGTGGAAACTGTGGCTGACCACAATTTCACGTTTGCCTAGCCGTGAACACGTTCAACATGAACGGCGATTAGTTGCATTTGTTTATGAGTATGGATTTCGGATTTGTCTCCGGCTGTGCCAGGTCGCTCCACCGACCACCATTTGCCACTACGTCGTAATAGTCGAGCCAGCGGTAACTTATTGCATCGTGGCGTGCGAGTGCCACCGAGTGCTCCGAATGGGGTGGCAGTGGCAGCCCTTCTGCACATCAGACAATTGGATGGTTCCAGTTGGGAATGTACTTCGAAAAGGAAGCGTCAGAGGTGTACATTGGCAAAAAGAAAATGTCCGAATTAAATATCAGACCAAATCTTGGTTTCGGTTTCGAATTAATTCGTTGTAAAGATATATATGCCTACGAAAAAAAAACTCTATAATAATAATAGCACAGAAGATCAGGATCTAAATGGAACTCAATAGTACATGATTTAATTTGGGATATAATATATTTTAGCTTTTAGAAAATATACTTTCGAAGATATACTTTCAAAAATATACTTTCAATTCAGAGAGTCCTTCGGCGAGTTCGGCGGCATTTAGTGCCATCTCTAGTTTCAGGTGTGGGGCTTTTTCGTTCTCGATATGGATGTGATTTCTTTTTGCCTTGCTAGTATATCCGCATTGTAAAGTAGACATTATGTTGATGTCCGGCTGAGATCCTGGTCAGCTCAGGTCTGGTCCTTTGGGCTCAGCTCATATCCCACTTGGGACATCTGCCGACGGTGACGATAATATCCCTAAAATTATTTTCAGTCGGTCTTACATTGGCTGACCGTCCTGGACTTGGACTTTGTTTTATTGTTATTGTTTCGCTGCCTTTTCCATTGTTGGTGGTAGCTTCGTGACTTCCCCTGGCCCCCGACCGTGCCTCGGCCGCATCCAATCCCAGCCAGGACACATTAGTGGAAGATGGACATTTGTAGCTGTGGGTCACTGGCTAAAGTTATTACATGTTATATCTCGCTTTTTCCAAAAGCTGTGCCACTTGCAATTATACACTTACTCCGTAGCATTGTTTTCGGTGGGTCCGTGGGTTCCGTGGGGTTGAAGCGGCCTGTGTGTGTGAGATTTTCGCATATTGGTGCTGCAAACTAATGGCTTCACTAACGATTGTAACCGTTGTCCTTAATGGCATCCTTTTGGGCATCACGCGCATCCCGTTTAGTCGATTTGTTTTCCCCGTCCCACATCCCCACATCTGCGGTCCATTGGTCCAGGGTTTAGTATCTGTGATGGAATGAAGAGATAACTTTGCCGCCGTCGCTCCCTTCGTCTTTTCTTGGGTCAGTGCAGTTGGGTAATTAGAGGGCTGGAAAATGGGATTACTACTTGGCAAAATAAATACTTTACACAGGGAATAGAATTAGATACAATTTTAATTCAAATTTAAGTTTAAAGTTGGCCATTACTTCGTATTTTTTGTCAATGAACTGTCACCAGAAGATCCCTTTGATTACCTCCAATCAAGTTGTTGATATCAATAATATGTTATTTAATGAAAGTTGTTATACATTTATTACATGTGTGCTATAACAACTTTTATACACATAAGTTCGCAGAATTTTTTATCAACCCTTCTTTCCTACCGGCTTGTCCACACATCTTGACCAAGCTCGTTGCGGCTAAAATAAAAATCGTACAAATTTACTGTTAATAGAAAAAGGGATCGAGCAGATGAAGCACGCACATTAGCCCCTTCTCCACCCCAGACCAGTGACGATTCCAGGGGTTTTGGGCGGTGGGGCTGGTGACGATGCCTATCTGGTCACTGCAGAAACCCTGTGGGCAGTCGTAAACATCTCGAGTCATGCGATATCGAAAAATAATCTCACAACGGAAATGGCATATTTAAAAGGCCAAAGGATTGTTGAGATTTAACTTATAAAACCGTCGGGGCGAGTCCAATGCCCAGGAGGAGTTCCACCATGTGATAGTGGCGAAATCTCATCTCCTGTCTCCCTTTTACTGTTCCCCCCTCAGCGATGGGACTGTAGCGTCTTCGAGCACTTTTCGGGGATTTTTAGTGTTTATTGCCTTAGATTAGTTTGTTTATTGTAATCCTCGTTATAAATTAAGCAAAACTTGCGCTTAAAAACTCATTGTTAGCATGGGCCAGAAAGGGGTGTGCCCACCCCCTCTGCCGGGCAACGTGGATAGCATCTTGGGCCAAATTAATTTCCAGCATATTTTCCCGGAGGCGTCGGGCGAACTTAGTGCAGATAAATGTGCAAATGGTTTACGACCACAGCCGATAAATGCTGCAGTTGAACTCAGGATTTCAGGAAAAGTTTCTGTGAAGGGAGACAATTTTTGTTGTTCATAATAATTGGTAAAAACCTTATATTTTAATTAAATATACCTTGTTGTATTAATATAATTTATAATTAAAATAGAAAGCATAACATAAATTTAAGTTTATTTTGTTTGTATATTTTTTTAGTTTTTGTATAATTAAATATAATTAAAAGAACATTTCAGGAAGTCCGAAATATTAACTTGTAATTTAAGCTGGTTGATACAATAAAAAACGAATAAAAGTATTTAAAGTCGCTATTGTTGGGTTGGTGGAGATCAACATCTTCTATGTGACAAATAAATTATGGAGTGGTTAAGAGGACTTTTTTCCGGATGTCACAAGTACATAGAATAAGTAATATGACATTAAATATGTATGATAAATACAGTTTGCTAATTTCTAAACGATATTGAGACTTAAGAATGCTCTCATCTATTAGACTGTATATATCACTATTTTTCAACATTCTTAAATTTACTGTGAGATACGGCCATTTTGTTTTATTTTAGAAAGTCGGCCGACTATATCATACATATATGTAGCTGCCATAGGAACGATCGGAACATGCAGAGAAAAATGTAAAGCTGTAAATATAAAACGGTCTCTGTAAAACTGTAATCACAATACATATGTGGGTTTTATTTATTTCTAAAATACCACTAAATAATATATTAAAAAATATAATTTTATATACCAATAATTGCAGAAATCCATATGGTCTGTTGTGATGATGCCCCGGTGCAAAAGAAAAAGGTATTTGGACCTTTATCGAATCCGTACATTAAAAAAGGTCTGGTTCACGATACTTCCATACATACTTCCAGTTTATCTTCGCTGTAGAAAGAATGAATTTTGCAATACATATTACACTAATATGCAGCAATATTATTTACTATTCTTTTTCTACAAGTGCGGTGTATAAAAAATACCAAAACATGCAAACTGATTTGTATGCAAATTCCAGAAAAAGTCTGTCCTATCAAGTCTCACATGGCCCCTTACAAAATGAGGGGATTCTATCCATGTACATATAAAAAAAAGATTCCTTAAATATACAAATTTCCGGATCCGCAACCAACTCATATTTTCTAATATGCGGAAATCTATATGAATCGACGCAGCTGCTGTGCTGTCCTCATTCAATTCGCTCCGGCTGGCAAAGATGAGTTTCCATATTGTTTTCAGCTGTGGCGGTAGTTCAATAAGGAAGAGGGAAACCTAATAATCCGAAACCCAACACAGGTGACAGGGTTTGAGGCTGGAAATGTATCCCAGCATAAGCAATTTCAGGTGATGTTTGCATAGCGCTAGCCGCTTGCCGTGAAATGACAAAACTCCATTAAGAATTACGTTACGATTACGTTTCGTTTGCGCTTTTATTACAATTCCAATTCCTTTTTCGCTTTGTTTGGTATTCTGGTGGGGTGTTCCATTTCCATTCGAGGACCGAGAGTTAGCGTGCTTCTAATTGCATTTTAAAATTGCGACACCATAAAATGTGCTTACCGTATAAATAATTATAACGGCATTTGTCGCAACATACACCGGGGCCCAACTGGAACTACTCCTCCATGGCCCAACCCCCATCCGAATCCGGGTAAAGAGCCAAAGCCAGAGTGGCAATGATTTCGAGTGTCAGGGCGAGAGATGCAAACGGGGCCGGCGCTGAGGATGATATTGTTCCGAGGACACAGCCACGCCGTCAGTTGTTGGCGCATCTCCTGGATATTGCATAGCTACCGTACCACTCCCATCCGAAATCCGGATTTTCATTTGCCAGTCAGCTCCATTTCCATGTGGCACAATAACAACTACGACCACGACGAAGTCATGCGATTAACGTGAGCTGCATATTTTCAGCTAATTTTCTAATTAAAATGGTATTTATGCATTTTTCAGCTTCTAATATTAAACATTCAGCGCCAAGGAGATAGAAACCAGACGAGTGCAACATAACACCGCAATACGGACCTAAAATTTGAAGGTGAGCAGTGATTGAAGAATCGGATTTTATGAGTTTTTTGTCATTTCGAAAATTTAAGACTGATAATAAATCACTTTTCTGTTCGTTATTCTATTCGTTAAAGAATGATTTGATAGAATTAAACAAAACCAATAATATCTATACATTTGAAAGAAAAGTTGATAAGTATTTACAAAATATGCTAATTAGAAACCCTTTTTGGAATGATACAATTTTCTTTAAAAAAAAACTTCTAAAATAGTTTTTGTGCCTTATATGAGGAAATTCTCTTTTAGTTCGCAAAGCTACTTTGTGCAATAATATATTATTAATTAGCATGGTCAAATCTAGATCTTAAAACGCTTTCTAAAACTACTCAATCATTTCAACACCAACAAACCGTTCAAAATGCATGCGTGTAAAAAAGAATTGGTTGGCTTTTTCCAAATAATGTCTGAATTGAATTTCTATTTTAGATGCCAGGAACTAAATATTTTGAGCTAAAAAATATCATTTTTGGTTATTTTCTACTTAAGAATTCTAGTAGGGGTCCAACTTAGACTCTAGTTTAATTATTTAATTATTTGCATTATAAATGATACAAAATTTGATATCAGAAATTTTTAAAGCTCAAGGGGTCATTTTGGTCGTCACTTTACCATATACAAATTTAAACTGAACGAATTTTCTGTCAGTTCTTAAACGCACATAAATTTATAATTTCTTCCAAGTCAGTTGTTTTTAAAATTTTTCGTTGACTCGAAATTTAACCTGCTGTTTTAGAAATGACTTCTTTGGTCCCAATCCTCTTGGCAAGCTTCGTGCACTTGACGCTACACACCACGCTCTTCATCCAGCTAGACCCAGAAGTCTTTCGGAATGCTCCCATTTTGGGCAGCCAGTTGTTCTATCTCGCCGTGTTGGATCTGCTTGGCCACTGCCAGGTGATACCAGGGCATTGGAATTCTTTGCCTTTGTGGGCCAAGACCGTTTTGGAGGCAATTGCTGTAATTCTCATAGGGGAAATGGCCTTGGCAGTGGTATGGCTGACCATGGAGACGTTTCTAATTGAGCTGATTACCGGGCTCACCACTGCGTCGGGACTCGCCAATGCATCCAGCATCCGCTCTGAAAGGCTTATCCTGGAAATCATCACCGTGGTGCTAAGTGTTGTGTTTACAGTGGTGGTGGCGGTATTCACAAATCAACCGTCCAACGTGCAACAAATTGGGCGCAGGATTGGGAGTTTGCCAAGTGGCTTTTTTCGCCGGCAGTGATCAATGAATTTAATGGATTGAAGTAACGGGATAATATCCTTATTTTGTAAGCAAGGAGCTAATACTTTGTATATTTAGAATACCCTTATGCAGACTTCATAAATTATTACTGTAATGTTTTCCAGAATAAATTGCCACTGAAAAAGTGTACATTACCAATCTGTTCCTGCTGTTTTCATAATTATTTAAAATATAATCTTTATAATATAATCTTGTGTGAAAGACAAAAAACTCTTTTTGAAAGCTTTGCTCAGATTACACAAGAAATTAGCAGATGTTTAAGCTATTACTATTAATACCAGAGCTTGTTAAATGCTTGCTGTCAACCGTAATGATCAATCAAATAATCTCGTAGAGAGATCGAGATCCTTATTTGTTCTGCTTTGAGTATGATTCCGCAAAGCTGCATTTATTGCGAACAATAATCAGGTCGAAAATCCATTGTGTGTGACAGTGTGACAGACTTTGAGATTCCCGATACCAAAGCAATGTGGGTCAATTAAATTAATTCGTGGGTGCTTATGCCTAGATTTCTATGATTGACTTGTTTTCTAGGAACTATTCTTTTCTTGGTTAAGTGACACTTTTCACACTTCACATACATATGTATGTACATACATATATAAAAATAAGAAGGATCCTTAAGGGGCTCTATATCTTATACAGTGTATAAATTTATATAACAGGAACTGTTAATAATGATTATCAATGTTTTCTTTAAACAAAAAAATAACTAACTTGGAGAAGCCGCAAAAAACACGAATTATACCAATCGGCAACAATATGGATGCTCTTTAAAGAGAACCAATGATTGCTGAAATCCAGATCCAGAAACGGCGTAAGTTAGCTTAATGAGTTAAAAACCATATAATAACACAACATTTAAACAATTTATATTAAATTTACTATTGAAAAATATTTAGGGGTGGGCGAGTTATAGGGAATCTCCCAAGTCGCCTCCAAAAACAGTTGGTTTGCCACAAAATCATCCGATCTATACGTCATTTGATACTGGATAAGTGTCCCGAGGTACTCACGTAGCGTTTTTGTTTTTAAAATTTTTTCCCGATTTTTTTATACAAATTGGAAGTCAAAGTCCCGATTTTTGACTAAAAAAATAAGATAATTTGTTAAATAAAAAATAAAAAAAATTTTAAATTAAAAAAAGCTCTACGTAAGTACCTGTAGAATTCCCTAAAGAGATTTTTTAGTTATCGTGTACACCGATTTTCAAAATGGCATTTTTCAGGAGAGCGCTTTAAAC
>JAEIIJ010017309.1:0-14350 GCA_018904815.1 Drosophila ogumai | reverse complement strand
TAGGACATATATTAGGACATATTATAAAATAATTACTTATTTTTAAATAGAATAAATAAGAATTTAATAATTATATATATATATCTTTAAGGTATGTTTTATAGTCACTAGTTAGCTTATAGAAAAATGTACCCTGAGGAACCATTAATGTTTTAGTTAAACAAACCAATAAACTTTCTACCAAAACTAAGCCTAAATAAACGCTTCTAATTTGCCGTACTAAAGCCCGATAAAATCCGATATATCCTGGTTTCCTGTCTCATATTTATGAATCGTAAAACCCAATTAGCATGCAATATATTTTGCGCTTTTATATCCATCCCAGAGGACCCAATTCCTGTCCAATGTGTAATGGCAAACACCTTGCGCCACAGAGTCAAACTGTCAGGCTGCCGTTACCCTCAAAGCAAAGGTATCAGCCTGAGGTATATATTATATATACATAGTGTAGGGTATATATATGTACATATACCTATATGTATGCACGAAATGTCTATTGTTTCTATCTGTTGATTTTTCTTTCTACGGCCTGCATACATTTTGAGGTTTGCTTTCTATACACAAACAGGGAAGACTGGCAATAGGGAGATAATTGGGAATTTAAATAAAAATAAATATAAATTTATACATAAATATATACTTTATATTTTCATATAGTTAAGAATTAAAATTTGTATTTAAACTGTTTAATTTTTTATTTCATTTAAATAAGTAAAGAAAATGGAATCATTTTTGAAGTAGATACATTTTAAAGGTGTGTTCAGCTTTAAGGCTTTTCTCATCTTATATTGTTTGTTGTTTTCATTTTTAAAATATTTTTTAAATATTTAGAATTTACAACATTTCATGAAATTAATTTATAACAAAAACAATGCTGAAGTAAATTATTTAGGCTTGAAATAGAAATAATGTCGTAGTCATAAATTTACTAGAAAATCAACAACATTTTTGTTTTAATTTTACACTATGATTTAATTAGTTTTATATTTTAAAGTTTTATTATAATTGTTTACAATACCAACATGCGTGTATGATTTTATTTTCACTTAAAATATTATGATTTTTATGGCCTTTAAATTGCTCGACACAAAACTAATAAAGTTGTTTTAAAATTCACCCAAAAAGTATCTTTTATTCCCTCTGAAACTGTTTGAATGCTTTTCCCCTATAGGCTGTTTCCCCTGTAATATGCTCCTCTCCCAGTTTAGGGCCACTTAGAGGCGACTGACTGACTGTTTGACTGACTGACTGGCGGAATGACGCGCCGAGTGGATGGATGACTGACTGATTGCATGACGAACTAACGAAACTAACGAATCGGCGGTCCAACCGATGCCAAACACTCAAAACAACAACAGCCAACACACACTATATATATACACACACACATAGAGTGTGTGTATGGACACTCAAAAACAACAAGACGAGAACAGGAGACCTCTTAAAAGGCTGGCAGCAGAAGTAGAAGAAGCACAATAATGGGCTCGAGACCCCGGACCTAAGTTTACTTTACTTTTGCCTTTTTCACTTTTGATATTTTGACATTTTCATTTGACAGCTGATTGAAGGGCCTACAGCCAACAGCCAACACCAACAACAACAACAACGATGGCTAAAACAGAATAACAACAACACCAACACCAACAAGGTGGTGTGATTCGATTTCGATCGATGTTGTGGCGACACAGCCAAGGAAAAGAGATGGATAGATGATGATGATGAAAAGACAGGTACACCGAGGAAAAGTGTATTTTTAAATGGATTTTTAACAATTTAAATGTCCCATAAGGTGCCTAGATCGACGCGCCTGCTCAGAAATATAAAATTATAAGTTAAAAATATTTAAATAATTATTTCTATAATTGAATTGAACTTTTCAAACTTCATTAAATTTGGTTTTTAAAAATCTTGTTATAACTTATATGAGCTAAAATTATATTAATTTAAAATTAAGTTTTTTAGCTTGTTTCATAAATATTAAAATAATATTTCAGTGGATCAACTGGGTACAAATGATAGCGATAGCTTGTTGTCAGGTCGAATAGTGCCCACGTTCATATGGTGCGGCGGTGTCAAGTGCCCAGGCAGTGGGGCAAATACCAAAAAAATGTTAAGAAATAATAAAGAATACATGACTAAATAAATATGCATCTTTTTTAAACTAATAAAAAATTTAAGAGAACTGTTTTCCGAACTGAAATTAGTGAATTTTTGGCTGAATTATGAAAGATTTACCTGCAAGGGCATACAAATTTTTAAATTGCCAAAGTTTTCTTCCTTTCTTTGCAAATTTTATTAACAAATCTCTCAGTATATACATTTACCCTCACTATATATGAGTTCAAAAATGCATTCCCATTTTTTTATTATTTTTTTTTTAGCCACTGTGCCCAGGGGAAGGAGGAGGTGTAGGTGCGTTGCGCATATGAATGTGTGACATGTTTGTCGAAAATGTTCAAAGTTGTTTGGCTCTTTCGGTTTGCTCTCGTTGCTGTTGTTGTCGTATTGCTTGCCTGATGGAAATGGAAATGGAAAAGCGGGAAAAGGAGACGGAGGCGGGTCAGGGAACGGGGACAGGGAACGGTAGGCAGGGTGAGCATTCGATTTGCCAGTGCAGGCCAAGTTGCGCCTAATGGCGTCGCGTGCGTTAACTTTTAGCGTCAAGTGTCATACACAGTTTGGTATGTGTGTGTATATACACTTAAAGAAATTAATAGAAAAACTCTGAAGAGTATATAGAAGGTGAAGGGAGGTTATTTTTAATTAATATATTAAAGTAATTAATTTTTTTAATTTTAGACTTGCTAAAATCTAAGATAAAGCAATCTTTAAACTTAAAATTCTGTTTAATTATAAAGTTAAGTTTCCTGGGGTAAATAAAATTGTTAAATATTTTAAATTTATATTGCTTTATATTTTGTATATTTATATTTGTATATTTTAATTAAAACAATTAAAACAAAAGAGCTGTTTTCCTGACCTTTCTTGGATGTTTTTAAATTATTTCCATTACTTTTTCTTTCAGTGTCTCGTGTGTGTGTGTGTGTGTATTTTATGCTGTGTTTGCCTAACTGCACATGACAGTTGTTGAGCATTAGCCTGATCCAATTTGGCATTTCCCCTGCCCCGCTCCCCCTCTGCCTCTAGGCCCTTTTCGTGGAGAGTGTCCATTGTGGCAGCGAAATGACCCGAAGCACTCGAGTGACACCTTTTTTGGGGCTGCGGCCCGGCCTTCTTTGCATTTAATTGCCCAAAACGAAGGCCCACACATATACACACCTTTATGAGGGCCCTCCAAAAACGAGAGCTAATCGAAAGCGTTTTTACTTTCATTTCCTTCTCCAGTTCGGCCCATTTCGGTTGACATTAGTTGCAGGTAACCTTTAGGTCTCCACCGAACCAATTATGTCTCCTATGTGAGCCGGTGGGACTAACTATCCAATTAGGAGTGGAACGTCCAGGTAATAATGAGCTGGAAATAATATAAAAAAAAAAAGGTAGTGAATCTTTATGTAAATAAGTCATTTGGTAAACTATTCCAAAACTAATTAAAGGAACTTGAAGAGGGAAAATGGAATAAATTATATTTAAGAAATAATTATTAAATATCAAGGTGAGGCTAAAAATGTTTAATACAGCTTACATGTGCTATATCTCCTCTCTAAATAAATAAAGGTAATTTGCAATTTGCCTTGAGTGAAAGCTATTTACACTAACTTGGCTCTAATCCCAGCTGGCCATTGCTGAAATTGAAATACAAGCTGCAGTATTGTCGGTAAACAGTTGCCGCGGCAAATGAAGATTGACGAGGAACATGCACCGCCTCCTGCCGCACTCCGCCAATTCAGATTCTTCACCTGAAGCCACCATCATCCCGAAGACATTTTAATGTAATCCCGTAAGATAGGGACTCGAGTGCAGGCGAAGGACACAGCGCTACACGGTACAAATTGCATTGCCAGAGCATCCTGGCATAGCCCACCCCCCAGGATCACCTCGGCAACTGGGCTCTGCTCTTAAGTGCTCGAAAGCGCATAGTTCGCCAGCTTGTGGGGGTCTGCTGGGAGCATACTAGCAGGAGTAAGTGTAATCAACATGCAAGCACAACAATGGAAGGTGAAAAGGAGGAAAGTGAAGTGTAAAAAATAATGTAAACTAAACTGTAAGCTAGAATAATTATATATTAAAATATAAAATATATTTTTTAATAATTATATGCATTTGAGAAGCTAAAAAATAATAAATGTATTAATTTAATAAATAAAATATTCGAATATTTAAATTTATTTAATATAGAAGCGAGTTTATGCTTTAATTCAGCGGTAAAAAAGTTGCAAATTCGGTTTTTAAGGTTTGGTCTTAATAAAATTCTGTTTTTTAGGTTTTAGTGCTCAAATCTTAATGAAATTTTTTGTGAATATTCTTAAAACTTTAGATTATAAGAATATAAAATAAAATAAAATATTTTTCATACAAAAAAAGTGTATAAAAATTATTTAAAAAAGGTAAATATATTAAAAGAAGGGTCAGTCACCCCCTAAATAAAATTAAAACTATTTAAACTTTTTATTAAATTGTTTTGGTATTAAAAAAAAAGTACCTTTCAAAAACCAAGCAAACATTTATATAGTAAATATTTCATTTATATACCATATTTTTTTAAAGCAATTTAAAATATTTTTTTTCCAGTGCAGAGGGCTGCCCTCACGTATGCCTCGAGTGGCGTTCAAAACGAATTTGCCACAGCACTTGAGCGCTCAACAGGACGAAGATGACGGGCAGGGCAACCCAGGAACTAAGGAACAGGGATGAGTGAGGACCAGGACCACGACCAGGACCGGGATGCGGAAGGACCAGCCTCGATGGCCATGTGAGGGGAGTACTGAGCAGCGCAGCGCAGCGAAAATAATGACGGCGAAAACAATTGCAACAGCGGTAAACAAGAACTCGCTCGACACGCTCTCGACACTTGAGGCGGCACCCAAGGAGCGAGGGGAGTAGTCCTGGTCCTCGGTACCTGGACTGCCGCCTCAGATCCTTGGCTAAAAACATCCCGGCTACCCGGGATATATATGGAATCCGGGACTGGCACGCAATCACGGACACAGACACAGACGCGGATGCGGACGCGGACGCGGACGCTTGTTGTTGTGTAATAAGCATTAATGGGGTGCTCGCCGGGATTGCCGTTACCGTTGCCACGGCCGTTACCTATTCATCCCAAATGTTGTTTGTGTTTATCTGTCAACATGCAACGTCGTCGTAGCCATGGCCATCGCCATCATCATCGCTCCCTGCATGTTTGCGTTGGCTGCTGCTGCTGTTGCAGAAAAACAACTCGAATCGGATGGCCATTACCGTGGTAGAAATGTGCGAAAATGTGTGCAATAATATATGCAAAAATGGTTTTTATTTAAATTAAAATGGGAGAAGAGCAATGGGTGAACAGTAGGACGAAGCAAATAAATAAAAAAATTATAAAAGCCGAAAAACAACAGTTTTTGCTCTGACTCCACATCAAAATATTTTCTTTTTAATATTTTTCTTTTTCCCCATATTTTTATAATGGCACACTAATATTTGAAAGGATTTTTTCCTATGATTCCCCCCTGACCCACTGTAATACCGCCATCATCATTTGCCGCCGTCATCCCCGAGAACCCATCATCACCGATGATGATTTCCATGATGATGATGACGCCGCTGCCAACGACAGGGAGCGCGTGTGAGAAATCATCTTTTTAATTTTCACAATCAAATGTTTTTGTTATTATTTTTTCCACTCGACTACCGCATTTTCCGAGACGGAGAGCTGCAGGCAACGGGATAGAGCCAGCAGCTGTCCGAAATTGAAACGGGGTTGGGATATGCCAAGGGATATGGTATGGGATATAGGATGGTATATGGGATCTGATGGGGTGTATGCTTGGGCAGAGGGAGAGGGAAGTCATTGCCACTCAGAGACTCGAGTTTTTGTTTTGTGGTTTATTACACGCAAATAAATTACATTTATGTTTTGTTTGTTTCCATTTCCAATGCATCTAGAGATGGGAGTTTTATATAAGTTATTTTAAAATAAATTTATATATATACATATATAAACATAGAAATATTTATTTTATTTTTATTTTTAGCAGCTTTAATTTTTAAAAATTAGTTTACTCAATATTTACTCAGTTTTCCTCATCTCTAAAGTCTAGTTTCGCTACCATTCGCTTCGATTTTCCACTGTAATTTTTCCTCTGCAATTTTCCAACTACACTTTTCCACCACCCTCCTCTCCCCTCTCCTCTCTGTCTATATAGAGCTCTCTAATCACCCCCCTCGGGCATCTGGTGCCGCCTTTCGATTGTTGGCTGCTCTTTATTAATTTGATCATTTCATGATTGCCGTTGTTATTGCTGCTTTTGTTGTAATTAACCTTTTGTCTTTGTGTGTATGGATGGGTGTCGTTGTTGTTGGTGTTCATTTTGGCCGAAGTTTTGGTCTATTTGTCGGACTCGAACCCGAACCCGAACCCCTCGAACCCCTGGAACCCTCGAACCCTTCTCCTCTGTCATTGTGTGTTGGCAGCTCTGGTCAAAAGGTCCGTCGTCGGATCCCCAGCTCCCATCGGTCCATTGTCCCATATTCCCATTGTATTTAGTGACATCAGCACGACGAAGCCGTTGACCATTCCCTGCTGTTTCTGCTCGCTGGACTTGGGCATTTTGGGTATTTTCCGGCTTTGGAGTCGGAGTCGGTTGCTCGGTTTCAGATGCTAATTATGCACTTGACATTTGACGAGGGCGTGAATGCCTCGCCCCCACTGGATGCTGCTCCAGACTTTCATTATCCACGTACAACAAATTACAACATAACCATAGCCCCTTGACCCTTAAGTGCTCCTGGGAGGCTGAAGTTACATCTTGACCTTTGTTTATAATGTAAAAAATGGGAAGTAATTAGTTGTAAATTTAAAATGAAATCTTTACTACTTTTTAGCCATAAGAAAATATTATAGGTAACAGGAAACATCAATAAATATATTATTTTATTAAATTGAGTATTAATAAAAATTATAATTATAAATTTTAGATACTTGAAACCACAATGATTTAATTTTTAATATATTCTTCACTTAAACTTGAAGAGCATTGCCTGCTCCCCGTCTCTCTTAAACTTAATTTATTTATTTATAAGCGCTTTTATTCCTTGTTCAACGCATTATATTCGTATATAAATTTACATTAACATTTTTTCGCATCATTTCACAGCAATAGCTGAAGGCAAACCGGGTACGAAGGGGCGGAAGAAAACATTAAAAGCCGAGAAAAACCAAATGAAACTCATTAAAATTTTACGAACTTGATGTTCGGAGCAGTTTTTCTCTTTTTATGGGTTCCGTATTTTCCTTTCTTTTTTTTTTTTTTTTGTGTGTTTTTGCCACAGCACTTTGCCTAATTTCATGGCCAAAAGCCTAAGAGAGAAAGACGTCAAGGACCAAAAAGACATTTGAAATTTTGATCACGTTACGCTTTTTTAATTGTTCCCCTGCGGCGCGCTCATTAAAAACGTCCCTTCTTCGTCCCCCATAAACCATATCTTTCCCTGGTAATTGAGACCTCCAGAATTTTAGTTCCCCTACACACTTGAGCTCCTTGGGTTTCCTCATTTAAATTGAGCTGAAATTATTTTAAAGTTTTATTGACTTTCTTGAGGAGCCGGAGCCTCTCTCCCCCTCAGATTTCCCTGTAATTCCGTGTGAGCAGATTTTTACGACGGGTCTCTCATACCCTGCAGCTCAGCCACGTCGGCAATTTCCAAATTAGCTTGCAGCAATTTAAATGTTGTAAAAAAATAAAAATAACATGACGAAAGACGACACCCAACATCCGACACTCCGGCGAAGCTTTATGGCATTTGGCCTCGGGTTATTTGTCGAGTTAAACTCAAGACGATTAAGCTGTTTCGAGGCCAAGGACCAGGATCAGGCCCAAGCCCAGGACCAGTCATCTAATTATCCTTATTCGGATGGCCTATTAACCGGGATGAGTCGCTTTTAGCACCCACACAAGCCCATTAGCATTGCACGACCCATAAAAAGTTGGATACACCGAAACAACTCCTCCCAATAGTGGATGCCAGCCGTCGATGGTTGTTAATATCAATTTGTCAACTTGGCCCAGGAAACGTTGGACAGCAGCAGGAATATCGGTACAAGTTTCTTAATTAATTTTAGGAAATTTATGTCTAGAGCCTAGAAGGTCAAATTTGATTTTAAAAAGTCATAAAAGCTTGTTGGCTGCTGAATTATTGATTAAGTAATAACTTCTAAAGTATACTTTTTTTTCATAGGATTTATGGTTTTTATTAGAGATAAACTTTTGAAAATTTCATCTGAGACATAGTTGTTTGATATTTTATTAATTTTGACTGGAAATTAAGTAATAATAAATTTATTTAAAAACTTACTAAATTAAATAGAAAGTAAAAAGAAATGATTTCTTCACTTCAAAGTAATAAATTTTTAAATACCCTAGAGGGGTATAAAAATCATAGACCAAAATATAAGAAGCACCTATACTATAAAATAAATAATGAAATAAAAAAATAACAAAATAAATAAATAATTTATTCAATGTCTTATAACTCTTAAATCCTTTTTAGAGTTAAACCAAAGCCCGTGGAACGGCTTAATCTATAATCGATGACAGCACCATCTGCTTGGCACACCGACTTAGGTATCTCTCATTATAATTTCCCCCACCTGTCCCCCCTGCACCCACCTAACTGGGCGGCACTGCTAATTAGCCATTTGCATATCAACTTGGGCCACAGATGTCCGGGGCCATAACATCAAAGTTAAGTGTCCCCGGGCGGGCAGAGAGGAGGCGACGACAAATCGGGACAGAGAGTTATGCACTACGCACGTGACTGGGCAGGATAGCACTAGGTCCTGGCAGTAGTTCCTTGGACACGGAAGCGATTTATTAGATTTTCATTAAACAAACAAAAGCGTCCGGCGCATTTAATTGCTTAATTTATTAATAACCAAGCGAGGGTAAAGGGAGGTGGGACGAAGGACTCCAAGCAGCTGTCGCTGCTGGGCAAGGGGAGGGGAAAAGGAAAAATAAGGAAGCCGGGCTCAAATTAGTTTTTCATCACGAAATTATGCCGGAGACGGAACGTCAATTTGGCACGCCCCGAAATGAGATTCGTCCGACACGAATACAAAGCCGAATGAGTACAATAATGAGGCAGCCAAGGAGGTGGGGAAGGTATAAATACACTGAGCGAAAATAAGGGGTATACAATTAACTATAAGACAAGGGTTAAACATACCATTTTGTGCCTTTCTGTATTTTAATATTCTTTTCTTTTTTAAATTATTTTCTTAAATAAAAATGTTCCATCTTCGTAGCCTTATTTTCTCTCTGTTTTTGGGTAGTGTTGTGCGTGGCAAGTCCTTTGGGTAAATTAACACTCTTTGATTAGCCCCGCCCCATGCCCGAAAAAAACAAAAACGCTCTTATTACGTATACGCCATGTTGGCAGTCAATCAATGGACACTTGAGCAGCGCCTCGCCTCGGTCCTTCCAGCCTCCAAAAAAGCCCACTTCATCGCCCCCTAAGGAAGTCGGATGCTGGTTGGCGTATGCTTCTATTGTCCCACTCCGCTCCCATTCCTCCTGCCTTTCCTTAAGCACCGAATCCTGCTCCTGCTTTTGCTCCTGCTCCTGTTCCGTATTGCTCCTGCTGCCGTTGTCAGGCCCAAGCGGAAAGTTACGCAATTTTTGCTTATTATTTTCATAATCAATATTCAATTTAGACGAAACACTTGCCAGTCAACGTGGCAGCCTCCTTCCAAGGCTTCTCCTCATATTTCCTCGACGCTCGAAATGAGCTTCAAAGGATGTGGGTGAGGGCGAAGGAGGAGGAGATAAAACCTGGGCATGGGGACATCTAAGAGGCAGTGGGGTCTTAATGATGGGGAAGGGAGAAATTCAAAAAAGGTTTAAGTTATGTTGAAAATAAATATTTAAATAAATAAATAAATAAATAATAAATGATGAAGTTTAAAAAGTCCACAAGTAACAAAACATTTCTCATATTTCTTGATTTAAATTGAGACCTTAAAATATTCTACATTCAATAAACTATTTATTTATTTTTTAAATAATTAAGGCAGCATTTTTGGCTTAAATTTCCACCTTTAACCCACTGTCCCAAGACCAGCAGTTTTGCGTAAATTTCCCTGGAGGCAGACGCTCTTTTTCCAGGACAGCCCGACTGCCTGCCTGCCTGCCTGACTGACAGACAGGAGCTGAATCCCAGGCAGGGGGAGACACTGGCAACATTTTGCATTGAACTTATAATTAAACATGGAAAACGTGGAAAGTGTGGCAAACAATTGTGGGGGGGGGGCCAAGCAGTCAAGACTCAAATTGAAAAGGTTATTTTGCATTCGATTGAAGTACGCATAATCGGGGAATTATATTCCAACCCCCAACGGGAGATCATTTCATTTGCAGCTCGAGGCATATTTTCTGCAATTCAGTGTGATATTTTGCTCATTTACACTTGGCTGCATGCGAGATGTGATGCCCTCCCTCGGAGCCTGTCCCAGTAATTGACCAATGCAAGGACCCAGGACATCAAGAGCCATGGCAACAGCAGGAGAGCAGCAGGACCAGCATCATTGGCAGTGGACAACGGCCCCCAATGGAGTGCTTTCATCATTGAAGCTTATGAAACTTTTGATTGACGAAGCCAGCCAAATGAATGAAATGCGAGTGCACAGATACAAGGACAAAAGTAGATAGCAATACAGTTACAGAGGGAGAAAAGGAGGGTGTATAAATAAAGAAAAGGGGAATATTAAGAGTCAGGAAATTAGAAATTTTTGCTTTAACTGAAGCTCAGATTTTACAGGGAAGAAAAATTAAAATATTAATTCTGCATGCTTCATTCTAAGCCTAATTAATTATTTAACCTATTTTCCCTTAATTAAATTCCCCTACAATTTCTCTCAGTGCCCTAAAATGGATGCCAATGAGACGATGAGAGGACAGCAGCTGGCCGAGAGACATTCATTAGCATTAATAAACATTTTGTATGCTGCCAACTACAGCACTGAGAGAAACCTCTCTTAACTAGGCTCACAACCCACATTAAGCTTTATGGGAAAAAATCTAACTAGATTTTCTGTCACTGTTCCTTCCACCAATATGCCGCAAAATGAATGAAATTTTATTAACTTGGGCCTTGATTAGAAATGCCCAATGGGGGAAATGTGAAGCTGACAGAGCAGCAGTAAAATTACTTTTTAACTCCGAGGCCTGAATTCGAAACTTGAACTACATATATACACTGATAACCGGCAACTGATAAATGATTCATGAGCTGCCGCTTTGTGGGTTTATTGCACAAGTTGAATCATTATTGGCTCACTTCCCCAACTTTGGGGAATTGGATGTGATCTATAAAGCCAGGCGAGGGAGTTACTCATAAGATGATGTCAACGATTATGTACAGGATGAGTAACGGAGATTTCTGAGGCAATAAATTGACCCTAAAATCAAGGAAGGCATTGAGCTTGAAATAGGCTTTAGCTCTTCAGCAATTAGCTTAGTTTTGGGTGCCTAATTTAACCCAAATATTTAAATATATATATTCTCCAGCTACGACCTCCTTTCAACGCCGTAATGATAAGTGTGTTTGCCAGTTGGAGGCAATGCATTAACTGCCAGCTGCTCAGTCCTAATGGATAACTCCACTTTATCCCAACTAGAGTTGCTAGCACATAAAAACAATGGCATAAATCTCATAAAAAAAAAGGGAGAGCTCGGCGTCTTGAGTTTTTGTTTTCAATAAATTTTGTCGGGAAACGGCCGGACGGCCGGACGGACGGCCAAAACAAATTCAACACCCGAAACACAAGTGTAATTAATATTTCAGAGCTGAACATTTATCAAAGAAAAAACTAACCAAATTTTTGGAAAGTTGCCTCCGTCCAAACAATTAATGGCACACTCTAACTTTTGAGGCCCTCCGGCCAGGCAAGACAATAAAAAGCAGCTCTCCGGGCTGGCTTCAGGGGAGGGGCGGAGAGCTCGTAAATGGAGGAGGCGTTGGCCCAAAACCCAACTGAAGATTGGGGCTTGGAGACTGTGAAGAAGACCGAGTCGAACCGCAGACCAAGTCGAGCTGATAGACAAACGCGGTGCACCGCAAGCACGGTAGCCACTTGCACACCCAGTCTCCTCCCGGAAAGCAGTCGCCATCAGCCACATGTGGAGCCTCAGACCCGAGCCTAGGCCCAAGTCCGGACCCCAGACCCATCGAAGCCATCGGCTGTGATTAGTGTAGCAATCATAAAGCGACCAAAGGGTGAGGCCAGCTTGCTCACCTGCGGTTGCCCCGATATTAAGTTCACTTTTCAAGTGATTAACGAGCAGATTCGAGATGCACATGGAATGCCCTACAGGGGAAGGTGTCGAGATTGGGTTTAAGATTTAAAATTTAATTAATTTTAAAAGAATTTCAACTTAAAGATTTTTTATTCAATTTTCTTTAAAGATATTTTATTACGATCATATTTAAATTTAAAATTTGTTCTTTATTATAAAAGAAAAAAATATTTTCTAGAGTTTGTAATTAATTAATTCAAGGAGATAATTTGCTAAATCCTTTGATATTTGATTGAATACCATAATAATACATTTTTAATATAATAAACAATAATATTTTTATAAAACCACTCCCCAAAATCTCGTATAATATTTATCAAATATTTTAAATCAAGTTCTCTTTATAAACCTCTACTATATTTGCTTGTGGTCAAAAGCAAAAAGCAAACAAACCTCAGACAAAAACAGCACAATCACACATTGGAGACGGGTTCCTACGGCAGATTGAAGAGATTTCCATGTCGAAGAACCCCAAGGGGTCTGCAATTATGGCACAGACCAGAACCAGACCAGACTCAGACCCACAGAACAACCAATAACACATCAGTTTCATTTCGGTCAGCTGGTCATTTATCTGCCAGAGCCTCAAAAAAAAAAACTATAAAAAAATAAGAAACGGGGAGAATCGAGAGCCGAGAATCAAGCCTGGCCTTTTGGCCCTGCCACTCGTACTCGCACTGGCACTCGCACTCGTATATCTTTAATGGCATATTCATCAGTCATTCGTGATAAAATCGGTGAGCACTCACACCGGGACAAGTTCTTTTTGGACTCTAACTCAGAGTCCGACTCTGGGTCTTGGGTTTCCGCCAGATCTTCGTCTTCACCTTCGACTCTGGGTAAGACGCAGAGTCATTTAGTTAAGTGGCAGCTGATTGGAACCAGTCAGAGTCGGCTTTTGTTGTTTGGCTGCTGCCCACGGATTTACACTCGGAGTTTAGCATAATAATTTTCGATCCGAGACCATATACTCGCCAGCGTGTGTATCTATCGAAGCTGCTGTCATTAATGAGTTACAGATATTACACTTTTATAGCCGGCAGACACGCTTATCCACTCTAATCGTGTCTGTCTATTGATTCGTAGCCCAGGTCCCAAGACCAAGACCAAGACCGACCCCAGACCCAGCCACAGCCACAGCCACTCTTCTGGCCTGGCTCTTTCCCTCTTTCGGCTACTGTTTGTTAATGATGACTCTGGCCGTTGTTTCTTGTCTTTTTTTTTTTTTTTTTTTGCTGATGGTGCTGCAGCTATTGTTAAGTAAATGCCTTGCACCAAAGGAGAAGTCATCACGGAACAGTGGAAAGAAGAGGTTATTGAGGGGAATAAATTAAAACTGTTCGGGGAAATTTTAGAGTAATTTTAGCTGTTAATAAAATATTAAAAATATTGTTTGCACAGACTACTTCTTTTTTATTATAAAAATTCATTAGTAAACTTTTATTTTTAGATAGACTTCAATATTTTTGGAGTGTTTATTTTAATTATATATTTTAGTATTTCTGATTAAGTTTTGGTGAATCTTAAAAATATAAAAAAATATTTTAACAAGGTTTTTCCATGTCTAAAATAGTGTGTATAATATAATAAATAAAAAGTATACATATTTTTGAGTTTAGTTTGTATTAATTCCCCATTTTGTGTTTATTCCCCATATTTCTCATTTAAAAATAATACTAATACATATCTAAAGAAAATATTTGTAGTAAAAATTTAAGAAAATATAAAAACGGTTTATAATTACTACATAAAATTCTTTACAAAATATTTTTTGTTCATATTTTTGTATTTTTCCTAATGATGTGTGAAAAGAATACATGTACAAATCTAAAGGAAATATTTGCCATGTGAAAACGTATTTCAATATAAAATCAAAAATAGATAAAATCAACATTAGT